>JBBPBX010053270.1:0-18092 GCA_038048925.1 Garcialebias charrua | reverse complement strand
ATATATATTGATAGATAGATAGATAGATAGATAGATAGATAGATAGATAGATAGATAGATAGATAGATAGATAGATAGATAGATAGATAGATAGATAGATAGATAGATAGATAGATAGATAGATAGATAGATAGATAGATAGATAGATAGATAGATAGATAGATAGATAGATAGATAGATAGATAGATAGATAGATAGATAGATAGATAGATAGATAGATAGATAGATAAACATATCTAAAAATTAGCAAAACACCAATACCTATGCAATCTGTAATTCAGATAGACACACATCAGAACACTTGCTAATTAATAGCAAATGTATTACTGCATTTTGGAAAGATTGTCAGACTTGGAGCATATAGAGCTGTATTCCAATGTTAATATGTTACATTTTGGTCTATCAACAGGGGATGAGGTTTAATTATGGTAATAACATTTAGAAAACAAATAAGTCCTTCTGGATAAAGCATTAGCTTACCATCACTCGTCGCCTCCTGTCTTCGTCTTCATACTGCGTTATGGCTTCCCACACTCTGCGGTACTTCTCCATAGTGTTTCGCCTTGCGGCCTGCCGCCTTCGGTCCGCAGCCTGGAGCATTCAGTCCATGGTCTGCTGCCTTCGGTCCGCTGCCTGCAGCATTCGGAGCGTTGCACGAAGCCTTTGCAGCAGTGGTGTAGTCTACATTTTTGTAGTGGGTATAATGTGCTTATGTGATAATATGTCCTGCGGACAGTAAACGCACCACAGTTGCTGCGATGCGATTGGTGGGTCTGGGGCTGGCTTCCTGTTTAAAACGGAGCCAGCCTCCAGGGGTGAACATACGTCATACGCCTTCCGGCGGCTTTAGCTGGCTGTGTCACGCGCTAGCTGGGCGCTTTTGGTCGCACAAGCTTCATGTTTCCCTCTTGCTAGAGGTGAAACTTGGTGGTGAGTAAGCGCCAATTTATCTGTCTGTTTTAATACTTTTGTAGATTTTAATGTCAAATATTTATTGTTTTAGTTCGCTGCTGTTTGTCCTTGCTGTGTGTTCGCTGCTGTCCGGATGGTCCCGACTGGTTTCTGGCCTCCATCTGGGTCGTTCGACTGCCGACTGGTCCTGTGTTGGTTTCTGCTGTCTGGAGCGTGGGCGGGCCGCGTCACGCGTCCTGCGGGCTGAACTGGACCACTGTCCAGCTCAACTAACTAGCGGGTGTCGGCTGGAGTGGCGTCTCTTCCGGAGCGACAGATCAGACCAGGGTGGACTTTGGGCTGTCGTATGATCATAAAAGGATCCTTCCAGGCGGTGACTGACTACTGTTTGGTGTGGGAAATGTGTGTGTGTGTGTGTGTGTGTGTCATTTTCCTGTTTTAAATGTACTGTACTGCCATGAATTGCACTTTTAATGTTGACTGGAGCTATTGCTGCCTTTTAGAATTGTAAATATTTTAAACTTAGGATTTTTGCACTTTTAATGTTGATTGGAGTTGGCTGTCTTTTTAAACTGTAAATATTTTAAACTTAGGATTTTATTTAATTAAACTATACTGTGCAATTTAAAACTGGTGTCAGTGTAAACTTGTCCTAAACCTCCTCTGCAAACGGGCCTGCGTGCTTTTAAAGGTAACTTTTTAGGTACAACCATTTTAACCAATTTTATTTATTTAAAATAGTATTCCTAAACCTTTTAAACTTCAGTCCTCAATTTTAACCACACCCGACCCGGCTACGCGAGCTCTTCGACAACGTTGCAGAAAAGCAGAGCGGATATGGAAGCGCGACCGGCTTCATGTATCTCAAGGAATACTGAGAGACTGTCTCTGTGAGTATCATAATGCTGTGAAACAGGCCAAATCACAGTACCTCTCCAATTTAATCTCCACCAGCTCCAACCGGCCGAGGACGCTTTTCAGCACACTCCAGTCTGTCATCAACCCATCTGTCAATGTTCTGAAAACTGCCACACAGTCTACCTGCGATGACTTTCAGAGCTATTTTGTCAACAAAATAGACTCTATCAGGCAGAACATTGTCAGTTCATCCAACACCATCCAGTCTTGTGCGTCTGCAATAACCACAGCTGTTTTTGACCAATTTGACCTGGTTTCACTGCCTCACCTCACCAAGGTGGTTCAGCAGATGAAACCAACTAACTGTTCTCTGGACATCATTCCCTCTAAAATGTTCAAACAGTCCTTTGATGTAATTGGTCCTTGTGTTTTGTCATTTATTAACAGCTGTCTATCTTCAGGTTTTGTGCCATCTGCTTTCAAACATGCTGTGGTCAGGCCTCTTCTCAAAAAACCAGGCCTAGATCCTACAGCTCTCTCTAATTTCAGACCAGTTTCCCATCTGTCATTTCTATCAAAGGTCCTAGAAAAGATTGTTTTTATTCAACTTCAATCTTTTCTAGAACTCAACAACCTGTTTGAAAAATTTCAGTCAGGTTTTCGAGCTCGTCACAGCACTGAATCTGCACTGCTCAAAGTACAGAATGACATTCTTCTGTCCCTGGATGCAAAAAACCCTGCTCTGCTGGTGATGTTAGACCTCTCAGCAGCTTTTGACACCGTCGACCATCAGGTACTAATCAACCGCTTGTCTCAGCAGGTTGGCCTCCAGGGAGCTGTGCTTGAGTGGTTCAAATCTTACCTGTCTGGGAGAACTTTTTCTGTCATGATAGGCGATCTGTCCTCCTCTTCATCAACCCCTCTGACCTCTGGCGTACCACAGGGATCTATTCTAGGGCCAGTCCTCTTCTCTCTTTACATGCTGCCATTAGGATCAATCATTGCACGTCATAACCTGTCTTTTCACATGTATGCAGACGATTTACAAATCTATCTGCCAGTCACTCCCAACCCCTCACCCAGTTCAAACACTCTTGTCAACTGCTTAAATGACATTAAGCACTGGCTCTCTCAAAACTTCCTCCACCTAAACACAGATAAAACTGAATGCATTTTATTTAGTGCACCTGGTGACACCAGCAACATCCTTCCCAGTCCCAGTGTTGGTTTTCCCCTCCCCCACTTCAACCCGGTGGTCAGAAATCTTGGAGTGCAGCTTGACTCCAACTTAAAGCTTGATAAACAGATCAGCTCTGTTGTCAAGACCAGCTTTTTCCAGCTCCGTCTGCTCTCCAAAGTCAAGTCATTTCTCAGCCGTGGTGATCTGGAGAAGGCCATCCACGCCTTTGTGACCTCCAGACTTGACTATTGTAATGCTTTGTATGTTGGTATTAATCAATCCTCCATCTCCCGTTTACAGCTTGTACAGAACTCTGCCGCGCGCTTTTTGACCAACACACGAAAATATGAACACATCACTCCTGTCCTGTCCTCTCTACACTGGCTCCCGGTTCAGTTCAGGATACAGTTCAAGCTGCTCCTGTTTGTTTTCAAAGCTCTGAATGGACTTGCTCCTCTGTACATCTCAGAACTTTTGAAAGCCCATCAGCCCGGCAGAGATTTACGATCTGCCAGTCAACACCTGCTGGAGGTGCCTCGCTCAAGGTACAAACAATGGGGAGACCGGTCATTTTCTGTTGCCGGCCCAAAAGCCTGGAACAGTCTCCCCCTTGAGCTGCGTGCCACCTCTGATCTGACTCTGTTCAAAACCAGACTGAAGACCCACTTGTTCAAAAAAGCTTTCAGTGTGTAACTTTTATTACTTTTGGTATTTTAATATGTAGCATTTTTTATTTCCATTGCCTTTTTATTTCCACTTGTTCAAATAAGCTTCCAGTGTGTAACTTTTATTACTTTTGGTATTTTAATATGTAACATTTTTTATTTCCATTGCCTTTTTATTTCCACTTGTTCAAAAAAGCTTTCAGTGTGTAACTTTTATTACTTGTGTTATTTTAGTGTTATTTTAGTATGTAGCATTTTTTATTTCCATTGCCTTCTTTTATTGCTGTTGTTTCTTATTCTATTTTCATTGATTTATTGTTCCAGTTTATTCATCTTTTTATCCTGTTAAGCACCTTGGTCAATGCAAGGCATTGTAGGAAGGTGCTATACAAATAAAGTTTATTATTATTATTATTATTATTATTATTATTATTATTACATTTGGCGTTGCTAGAAGTCTTTTTGCAGTTGTGAGGAGGGACTCTTTTACTACTGTGTTTGTATTTTTGTATTATGTCCAAGCAGGAAAAAGATTTTGTTTTTATGTGTATGCGTGTGATAAGGACAAACAGCAGCTGTTCACCTGTTAAGCTTGTAATTTATTTTTTAATAGGGATCAGCGTACCTCTACTGTGGTGCTAGCCTGGTTTAAACCAGACCCTTGTCCTTCACTTCGCTTCGTACTAGGGTCTGGACTTTTCCCATTGAAAAACGTTTCTTGCTGGAGGCGTGGCCTCTGCTTAGGAACAAAACCATTGGATATTTTGAACAGGGAAAGCATTCTGCTCCCTCCCCTCAGAGCCACCCCCCGTGCTCTGGTGAACTTGACTGACAGCTGCTCCGCCTCTTGCAGCGTTTCTCTCGCTGCGCAAATTCTGTGTTTATATGTTATAAAACGTTTTAATACAATAAAATCAAACCATGGATCGCTGGTCCAGCTCACCAAAAGACCAGAAAATCTGCAGGGACTCGGTCAGCAACTAAAACCCGAGTTTAATTCTCGTGACAACCTGAGGCATTTCCGTGTTCATTTTACTCAGCAGGAGGGTGGAGGAGAAGGAGGTCGAGGGAGCGATTACTTGACTTTTGGGAGAAAAAAAACAAAAAACTCCAGATAAGGGATTAAGCAGGGGAAATTAATAAATTTGTGTCACATATAAAACAGTTCTGCATCGCTTTGCATCGCTTTGAATGATGCCGTGCTCTGGTGAACTTGACTGACAGCTGCTCCGCCTCTTGCAGCGTTTCTCTCGCTGCGCAAATTCTGTGTTTATGTTATAAAACGTTTTAATACAATAAAATCAAACCATGGATCGCTGGTCCAGCTCACCAAAACACCAGAAAATCTGATGGGACTCGGTCAGCAACTAAAACCCGAGTTTAATTCTCGTGACAACCTGAGGCATTTCCGTGTTCATTTTACTCAGCAGGAGGGTGGAGGAGAAGGAGGACGAGGGAGCGATTACTTAACTTTTGGGAAAAAACAAAACAAAAGAAAACTCCAGATAAGGGATTAAGAAGGGGAAATTAATAAATTTGTGTCACATATAAAACAATCCTGCATCGCTTTGCATCGCTTTGAATGAGAACATGCCGCTGCTCGCTGACTGAGCGCTGGCAGAGCCCTTTTATAGGGCTCTGCGCGCTGGGACTGGTGGGGGCGTGGGTTAGGGTCCAAAACTCCACCCCTTCTGTTCTCTGATTGGTCCGAACAAAAATCTACCGGAGAAATCCTTGTGGGTGGGTGCAGTCCCAGACTGTGCAGTGAAGGGAAATGAGAATTGAGCGGAGCTGTGCAGGAAGGCGAGGGCCAGGCTACTGTGGTGCAGGTCCTGGGTACGGAATGGTATTCTCCGGATTCACGTGGGCCACTCCAACTAGACCAGCATGTCTCTACTGTGGCGCTGGTTACGGAGTGGCTCTCGGGGTTTGGAGTGCCATGTCCATTGTGTTTCGACCCTGGTGGCAAGCTGGGTCATCGACGGGACGTCGATTCAGTTTGCGGGGGTGAATGTGATAATATGTCCTGCGGACAGTAAACGCACCACTGCTGCGATGCGATTGGTGGGTCTGGGGCTGGCTTCCTGTTTAAAATGGAGCCAGCCTCCAGGGGTGAACATACGTCATCCGCCTTCCGGCGGCTTTAGCTGGCTGTGTCACGCGCTAGCTGGGCGCTTTTGGTCGCACAAGCTTCATGTTTCCCTCTTGCTAGAGGTGAAACTTGGTGGTGAGTAAGCGCCAATTTATCTGTCTGTTTTATACTTTTGTAGATTTTAATGTCAAATATTTATTGTTTTAGTTCGCTGCTGTTTGTCCTTGCTGTGTGTTCGCTGCTGTCCGGATGGTCCCGACTGGTTTCTGCCCTCCATCTGGGTCGTTCGACTGCCGACTGGTCCTGTGTTGGTGTCCGCTGTCTGGAGTGTGGGCGGGCCGCGTCACGCGTCCTGCGGGCTGAACTGGACCACTGTCCAGCTCAACTAATGTTTTAAATGTACTGTACTGCCATGAATTGCACTTTTAATGTTGACTGGAGCTATTGCTGCCTTTTAGAATTGTAAATATTTTAAACTTAGGATTTTTGCACTTTTAAAGGTTCAGTCTGCAGTTTCTGTAGAACTGCAGCACTTAGATATATTTTCAACAGGCAAAGCATTCTGATCCCTCCCCCTCAGAGCCATATGTGGCTCTGCCCCCTTGTGGTCTGTTGAATTTCAAATTCAAGCTCTGTTTTTATTGGCTGATTCAAATTCAAGCTCTGTTTTTATTGGCTGGTTACAAACTCTGTTTTTATTGGCTGGAAAATGGCGGGTCACCTTTTCTTTTTAGAAATGCTTATTTACCACCTGGAGAAGCAAGGGGACAATATTTTTTTTAATTTTTTTTCAGAGATTACCTGGCTAACATCAGTCTGTCAGGAGGTAGTGACAGAGTGAAGAAATATGTTCATAAAAAAAGCTACATACTGAAGCTTTAATGTTGATTGGAGTTGGCTGTCTTTTTAAACTGTAAATATTTTAAACTTAGGATTTTATTTAATTAAACTATACTGTGCAATTTAAAACTGGTGTCAGTGTAAACTTGTCCTAAACCTCCTCTGCAAACGGGCCTGCGTGCTTTTAAAGGTAACTTTTTAGGTACAACCATTTTAACCAATTTTATTTATTTAAAATAGTATTTCTAAACCTTTTAAACTTCAGTCCTCAATTTTAACCACACCCGACCCGGCTACACTTAGAAACCAAAGTACACTGGTTAGTACAATGTAATCATTAATATATTTTGATTTTTAAGCGTATTGAACATTTCCAATTTTTTTCTTATGTTTATATATATGAATAAATGAACAACAAACATTGTACAACAGTTGGCTTTGTATTAAAATCATGTTAGAGAATTTATGCAACAGTATCAAAGCATAGCGTTGCCTACCGTTAGATTGTTTCGGAAGCGTTCAACTGCCGTTTAACGTATCGATGACACGTGTCTAATGATAGGTCATGTGTCATTGGGCACTTTTAAGTGGGTATACTGAAATTCTTAAGCTTTTCTAGTGGGTATACTCCGTATGCCTGAGTATTCATTCTGCATTCTGCCTGAGTATTCACTGCTTTGCAGCTTGCAACGGGAACTGGCTAAGGTCTCATCTGTTCAACGTTTCACGAGCATCCACAGACAGAGAATAATGTTAAGTATATCAATAACGTCCTCCATTTTGTTTGTGTGTCTCACGGGTTTTCTTCTTCTACTATTAGTTTAGCAGTAGCCAGTAAATAGCTTAAGGGACATTACCGCCACCAAGTGGTCAGACGAGGTCCTGCAAGGTGTACTTCTTCTAACGTTTAGTGGTGGATAGTAAATACCTTGAGGGAACACTACCGCCACCATGTGGTAAAACGAGCAGGATTCTGGACCCCGTCCACAGAAAGGGTACAAAAAAGCTGTGGAAACAGATAGATGTGAGCCGAACCGAATTGAGCTGATCTGATCCGATCTGATCCAACCCCTGCTGAGCGGTGGAAAAGGGGTATTAGTTTCCTGAATGTAAGACTGATCACAGCCCTCAAAGAAACGGAATACATTATATTACTCTGTTTATGCCGGGGGACTGGATCTTTGGGATGAACCAGTCTTTAATGTATTTTGGGGTATATAAGCCACTGGGACGTTGTGTTTAGAAAATAAACGTCTCAGTTTCTCTGATCCGCCTGCAACATATGGAATGACCACTGGTCTGGGTCTGGGTTCCTCCTTTCACCTGATGGCTGGCTGGAGTCCTGTTTGGGTTTCTTCTCTGCTTTCAGGAAGGCACAGTTATTATATCCACATTTCTCTAGAGCCTGTCTTGTGTGTGATTTCTCCTTCTGCCGGACTCCTGAGTTAGTGGGGACGCTGTCAGCTCTGTGATACAGAGTCCTGATGACTCCTAACTTGTGCTCAAGAGGGTGATGGGAGTCAAACTGTAAATACTGGTCTGTGTGAGTGGGTTTGCGGTACACCTCAGTTTGCAAATTTCCTCTATCAGAAACTGAGACCTCACAGTCCAAGAAAGCCAACCTGCCATTTTTTACATCTTCTCGTGTGAACTTGATATATTTATCCACAGAGTTGATGTGATCAGTGAAATGTTGGACTTCCTGAGATTTAATTTTAACCCAGGTGTCATCAACATACCTGAACCAATGACTTGGTGGTCTCCCTGAAAAGGATGTCAAGGCTCTCTTTTCTACCTCCTCCATGTACAGGTTGGCAACAATAGGAGAAACTGGAGACCCCATAGCACACCCATGTTTCTGCCTATAATATTGCTCCCCATATGTGAAGTAGATTGACTGCAGGCACAGTTTCAAGAGTTGACACAGTTGCTCTGTGGAAAGCGTGGTCCTGCTGCTCAGAGTGGTGTCTGATTTTAACATTAACCTACAGTGGCCCTTAAGTATAAATGAACAACATTTGAAAAAACAGAATTACATTTGAACAAAGGGAATTACATTAAGCCAAACAGGAAGATTTTTTTTGGTACTTTATTAACAGTGTAAAACCAAAAAACAGAACAATATACAGTATACACACACAATGGAGATGTGTGTGTATACTAACACAATGTTTGGATGAAGCTATTATTTTTGACAAGTCAGAGAGCTTAACAGGACAAAAACAGTCCAAACATATGAGACTTTTAATTAGTCTAGCTATAGTACTAAACAGAAACCTAGGATTATTTTTATTTTCATCTATGAAAGATGAATGATATAAAGTTCTAGCTTTATGGAGAGCTGCCTTATGTTAGCAGGCTATACATAGTTCCCATGTGACATAACATAAGGGGCATTTCCAGGTTTTCCACCATTTTTGTTGACGGTACTTCCTTTCCTGAGCACTAGTTACAACGCAGGTTACTGGCTGTGTAATATCAACCGCAAGGATCTGCCCTTGACAACATCAAGAATATGCTCCGATCACTTTTTGTCCAGTAAACAAAATATCCATCCATCCATCCATTTTCTTCCGCTTATCCGGGGTCGGGTCGCGGGGGTAGCAGCCTAAGTAGGGAGGCCCAGACTTCCCTCTCCCCAGCCACTTGGAGCAGCTCCTCTGGGGGAATCCCAAGGCGTTCCCAGGCCAGCCGAGAAACATAGTCCCTCCAGCGTATCCTGGGTCTTCCTCTGGGTCTCCTCCCGGTGGGACATGCCCGGAACACCTCACCAGGGAGGCGTCCAGGAGGCATCCTAACCAGATGCCCGAGCCACCTCAACTGGCTCCTCTCGATGTGGAGAAGCAGCGGCTCTACTCCGAGTCCCTCCCGGATGACTGAGCTTCTCACCCTATCTCTAAGGGAGAGTCCAGCCACCCTGCGGAGAAAACTCATTTCAGCCGCTTGTATCCGAGATCTTGTTCTTTCGGTCATAACCCAAAGCTCATGACCATAGATGAGGGTGGGAACGTAGATCGATCGGTAAATTGAGAGCTTTGCCTTTTGACTCAGCTCTCTCTTCACCACGACAGACCGGTACAGCGCCCGCTTCACTGCGGACGCTGCACCTATCCGCCTATCGATCTCACGCTCCAGTTTTCCCTCATTCGTGAACAAGATCCCGAGATACTTAAACTCCTCCACTTGGGTAAGGACCTCCTCCCCGACCCGGAGAGGGCACGCTACCCTTTTCCGGCTCAAGACCATGGCCTCGGATTTGGAGGAACTGATCCTCATCCCGGCCGCATCACATTCAGCTGCAAACCGCTCCAGCGAAAGCTGTAGATCACGAGCTGATGAAGCCAATAGGACCACATCATCTGCAAAAAACAGAGAAGCGATTCTAAGGCCACCAAAACGGATCCTCTCAACACCTTGGCTGCGCCTAGAAATTCTGTCCATAAAAGTTATAAACAGAATCGGTGACAAAGGGCAACCTTGGCGGAGTCCAACTCTCACCGGAAACGAGCCTGACTTACTGCCGGCAATGCGGACCAAGCTCTGACACCGGTCGTACAGGGACCTAACAGCCCATATCAATGGGCCTGGTACCCCATACTCCCGGAGTACCCGCCACAGAACCCCCCGAGGGACGCGGTCGAATGCCTTTTCCAAGTCTACAAAGCACATGTAAACTGGTTGGGCAAACTCCCACGCACCCTCCAGGACCCTGTTGAGGGTGTAGAGCTGGTCTAGTGTTCCACGACCAGGACGAAAACCACACTGCTCCTCCTGAATCCGAGGTTCGACTATCCGACGGACCCTCCTCTCCAGAACCCCTGAATAGACCTTACCAGGGAGGCTTAAGAGTGTGATCCCTCTATAGTTGGAACACACCCTACGGTCCCCCTTTTTGAATAGGGGAACCACCACCCCAGTCTGCCAATCCAAGGGAACTGCCCCCGATGTCCACGCGATATTGCAGAGTCGCGTAAGCCAACACAACCCCACAACATCCAGAGCCCTAAGGAACTCAGGACGAATCTCATCCACCCCCGGAGCCTTGCCACCGCGGAGCTTTTTAACCACCTCGGCGACCTCAGCACCAGAGATTGGAGAGCCCGACCCAAAGTCCCCAGGCTCCGCTTCCTCAGTGGAAGACGTGCCAGTAGGATTGAGGAGGTCTTCGAAGTATTCCGCCCACCGACTCACAACATCCCGAGTTGAGGTCAACAGCACGCCATCCCCACCATAAATGGTGTTGGTCGCGTACCGCTTTCCCCCCCTGAGACGCCGGATGGTGGACCAGAATCGCCTCGAAGCCGTACGGAAGTCATTCTCCATGGCCTCTCCGAACTCCTCCCACGCCCGAGTTTTTGCCTCAGCAACCACCCGAGCCGCATGCCGCTTGGACTGCCGGTACCTATCTGCTGCTTCCGGGGTCCCACAGGCCAAAAAGGCCCAATAGGACTCCTTCTTCAGCTTGACAGCATCCCTCACCGCCGGTGTCCACCACCGGGTTCGAGGGTTGCCACCACGACAGGCACCAACAACCTTGCGGCCACAACTCCGATAAGCTGCCTCGACAATAGAGGCGCGAAACATGGCCCACTCGGGCTCAATGTCCCCCGCCTCCCTCGGAACGTGTTCAAAGCTCTCCCGGAGGTGGGAGTTAAAGCTCCGTCTTACGGGAGACTCTGCCAGACGTTCCCAGCAGACCCTCACAATACGTTTGGGTCTGCCAGGTCTGACCGGCATCCTCCCCCACCATCGGAGCCAACTCACCACCAGGTAGTGGTCAGTTGACAGCTCCGCCCCTCTCTTCACCCGAGTGTCCAGGACATGCGGCCGCAGATCAGATGAGACGACAACAAAGTCGATCATTGAACTACGACCTAGGGTGTCCTGGTGCCAAGAGCACATATGGACACCCTTATGCCTGAACATGGTGTTCGTTATGGACAATCCATGACGAGCACAGAAGTCCAACAACAGAACACCACTCGGGTTCAGATCAGGGGGGCCGTTCCTCCCAACCACACCCCTCCAGGTCTCACTGTCATTGCCCACGTGAGCGTTGAAGTCCCCCAGCAGAACAAGGGAGTCCCCAGGAGGCGCACCCTCCAATACCCCCTCCAAGGACTCCAAAAAGGGTGGGTAATCTGCGCTGCCGTTCGGCGCATAGGCACAAACAACAGTCAGAGCCCGTCCCCCCACACGTAGGCGAAGGGAGGCTACCCTCTCGTTCACCGGGGTGAACCCCAACGTACAGGCACCAAGATGGGGGGCAACAAGTATGCCCACTCCTGCTCGGCGCCTCTCACCAGGGGCAACTCCAGAGTGGAAGAGTGTCCAACCCCTCTCAAGGAAACTGGTTCCAGAGCCAGAGCCATGCGTTGAGGTGAGTCCGACTATTTCTAGCCGGAACCTCTCAACCTCACACACTAGCTCAGGCTCCTTCCCCACCAGAGAGGTGACATTCCATGTCCCAATGGCCAGCTTCTGTAGCCGAGGATCAGACCGCCAGGGTCCCCGCCCTCGGCCACCACCCATTCCACAATGCACCCGACCCCTTTGGCCCCTCCCACAGGTGGTGAGCCTATGGGAATAAACAAAATATTCTATATAAATCATTTTGTGAAACAATGTCAGAAAAATGTTAGAGTATAACTGTCTGTGTGTTGGAACTGTTTCTTTTTTTTCATGATTTAGCGGCTCTACTACTGTGGTTAACTTAGCATGTCGCTACTTCATATGCTAACCTCCACACGGTAACACTCACGACAACAAAGTTCTTGTTCTGGTCCGTGTTGAGCCTGGACTGTTTGTGGCTAGGAAGCTGTGTGTTATTTTAGTTAGATCTTTATTTAGCTAGATATGATTGAGCCAGTTTACACATAGTTTTTCCAAGATAGACCGAGTCAACAATGACGTTCTAACAGGTCTCAAAACATGACCCGTCATTAAACCAGAGTTATTAAAGCACACTTAAAATAATGACGTGAATAAAAGAAGAGAACAACTTCAACTTTATTATTATTAGGTCCCCGAGGAGAAAAATGCACATGAAGCTAAAATTGTACTAAAATGTAAGTAAATACAGTGGCGGTTCTAGACCAGTTGTACTGGTGGGGCCAAGCTGGGGCCAGAGGTTTTGTCAGAGGGGCACGTTCATCTCGGACAAAAAGACAGATTCGAAATCATACTTGACTCTTATTTTTTTAAAGCAGTGATTAACCATTGTAACCAAAGAAAATAGTTTAAAAAATCAAATGAGAAAAATATAAAACGTTTTACACAGTATTTGTCTTGACTGAATAAAATATATTAATAAGCAAATGAAATGATAATGAAAATAACTGTTAGGTGAAGTCTTGGTTCAGTTTCTCAGTCCAAAATTATATACAGGTAACAACATTGGCTGCCCTACTATCACAGCAACTGTATTCTGCGATTTTGATGAATACAAAATCGCAGAATTTCATGATTTCTGGCATCATGATTTCTGGCAAACTGATCAACAAATGAGTGACTCATTTGTTGATCGGTTTGCCAGAAATCATCAAATTATGTTTGTATTCTGCATCTGTCTGTTAGCAAAATATCTTATGAACTGAACAGATTTTGATTAAACTTTCAAGAAATAATCACTGAATGGCTCTCTACGACTGGTTGACCTTTAAAGTACATCCAATTCAAGATGGCTGCCACAGCTAACTGAACTTAAAAATCACAAAATTGACTACAACTCAGTCAATTTGACAAAAATTGAGATAAAATTTGGTGTGGTAGTAGCTGAGATTCATTCCCAAAGCATAAGCAAAGGACTTTTAGAATGCATAAGATCTTTCTTTAAAATTATAACGTTATTTATTTGGAATCAATGGTGTTGGTCTGTTAGCAAAATATCTCATGACCCTCTGGACAGATTTTGAAAAATCTTTCAAGAAATAATAAACGGATGTTTCTTTACTGCTGATTAACTTTTGGATATATTTGAATTGAAGATGGCTGCAGCAGGCAATTGAAATAAGCCAAACTCAAAAATGGTTATAATTCAGTTAATTTTACAGATATGGAGTTAAGTGATTGTTTGTTTAAAGTTATTTTATATATTCTTTTAAATAATGGGGTGATATAAGATTTTTTTTCTTCTTTCTGCACTCTTTTCATTCAATGTTTTATTTTTGATTAATTTGTTTTATTTTGTCTCTTTTAAATGAATGAATAAATAAATTAAATAAAATATTAAATAGCTTTAGATCTGCTAAGTTCTTGGCATAAACCAACACAGACATGTTCCTGTTTTTAGTGTTTTAAATGGCTTTATAATGTAGCAGTTTATTATGATATGATGCAAAGCCATGGAGCTCCAGGGACTGCGGTAAAGTGAGCAAGCAGCTGCACGGAATCAGAGCGCCCAACCCGGCATGAAAAAGAAAAACACACCGCTGAAGTCCCTGAGCTCGATGGAATGTCTGTCATAAAACTAACTTGACCGCGGTTTAATGTGACGCAGATGTGTTTATATAGCTCTGCAAACATTGAACGTTGCTGTCTTGCGGTGTTGAGTGTAAAATATTTCCACACAACGCACGTTACGATGAAAAGTCGGCTAGCTGCTAGCTAAAATGCTACTCACCAGTGTTGTCAGATCTTGCGACAGAAACAAGTGTCCAGGGGCCTCATGTACAAAGACTTGCGTGGACTTCTTACTGAAAAGTGACGTATGGTCAAATCCAGAAAACGGCGTACGCACAAAAAATCCAGATGTATCAAACTGTGCGTACGCCGGAATCCACACACATTGCTTTTGTACATCACAATCAACGTGGAATTGAGCGCACATGAGAGTGGCCGACTCCGCCTTTGACATGCCTCCATATAATGCAAATTCATTTAAATATGCCCTGCACCAAAGGAATGTCGTCATTGCTCTAATGCAAATCATGTCGAAACGTGGAAAAAATAGGAACTTCACGGACTGTGAACTGGAGACACTTCTGAGTAAGGTAGAGAGGCACGGAAAAAGGTTTTGTTTGGCATGCGTAGGCAAGGGGGGTTCGGGGGGGTTCGAATGAACCACCCACTTTTAAACGAGAAGTTGACCACATAATACTAATATGCCTAGATAGGTCACTGGGTAGCGCGTTTGCCTTCTGTCCCAAACCTCATGAGTTAAATTCCCACATGGTACAACGTTTTTTTTTTATTATTCATTCCAGATTTAAAGAACACAAGAAAACTATTTAAAAAAAACAACAAGAAATGAAACAATACATGAAATGAAAGGAAGCAGAAGATTTCTTGTTGTTTTTTTTAAATAGTTTTCTTGTGTTCTTTAAATCTGGAATGAATAAAAAAAAAACATTGTACCATGTGGGAATTGAACTCATGAGGTTTGGGACGGAAGGCGAACGCGCTACCCAGTGACCTATCTAGGCATGTTAGCATAACTTGGTCAACTTCTTATTTAAACGAACCGCACCTCATAAGGCCATTGTTGTCAATATTGTTGCCACTATTTTGCGCATGCTTTTGTATCCACTCATCTAATTGCGTCCATGTGGATGTAATAATTGTTAATCATGTGTGTTTGGTGGGAATAATAATTATTTTCACATCATGAACAGTTTCTCAGAATCACCTGTAAGTGTCGCCAATGGAACCAAAACCACAGAAACGTGCGTACGCCAGCCTTGGAGTTGCCGTGGAGCTGCGCACATTTCCGCGTTCAGTTCTGTTTTGATACATACGGAGTTTTGCGTGGAAAATGGCATAAGCAAGGTTTTTGTGCGTACGCATTGTTGATACATGAGGCCCCAGCTCCATGAAAACAATCCATAACCAATTGTGACCAGCTCCATGAAAACAAAATCCATAAACAAACGACCTGCTCTTTCAAAACGATGCCAAAATAAGCCCAACAGAGTACTCAGTTAGTCCTCACGCTTGTAGCTGGCTGCAAACTATTAACTGGATTTCCTGAATGTGAGACGGGTCTTGTTACTCTGGGTTCATGAGACACGCCTCCGTTCAGGAAATCCATTCCATAGTTTGAAGCCAACGTGCATTATGGGTTGGATCGATACGTAAACAAGGCTGGTATTGGTATGTGCCATGAGCATTGGTTCCGCTTCTGTTTGGAGGGCGGGCCACAGGGCGGGCCAGGGTCCATCTTACACGGGCATCGGCCCATGTCGGCTCGTGTGTAAAACCGCCACAGAGTAAATATCTGTTAAAGCATTTACTTAATAAATCTGTCATTAAATAATATAATTACATGTGTGTGTTATACATAAACAGTATAACATACATTGTGTATATGTGAATACTGTATAGCAGACCTGCTCATTACGTCGATCGCGATCGACCGGTCGATCGCGGAGGCATTACCGGTCGATCGCAGCGTGACATTATTATTATTTTTTTTTTCCCGCAGCGTGACATTAAAAAATTGTCAGCCAATCAAACATCCCGTTACTTGATTGACATTCAGGGCAACCAATCAGATGACAAGTGAATCTTGAGTTTTAGGCTCCCATCACTTGATTGACATATACGGCAACCAATCAGATGAGAGCTTTAGGTCATGCTCATGCAGTTTCTGAAAAACAAGGTGGAACGCAGCGAAACATACTAAGCTAAAACAATCAGATTTCGGACTGTTCATGGAAAATACGACATGGACTTCCCACCGAAAAGCCAGCTGAGAAAGAGAAAGGTGGAGGAAATAAAATCCCAGTTCGGACAGCAGCAACTTCAAAAGCGGAACCCCGCCACCATCTTCCGGGTGAGTGACGCTGTGTTGTTTCTCTGCACGCTTAAACATACTGGTTGGGAGTTGACGTGGCTTTATTATTAAAATCTTACGAGACACTTTTCATACAGAATAACCTCCTTGACTACTCTCCGTTCTCTGCACATTTCCCTGCCCCGCAGCGCAAGCGTTTGCAAAACACACTTTCGCGCTGCGTTCAGGAACAGTCTGTAAAATACACCGCTGTAAATCTCTCCATACCAAAAGAGATATTTTTATGCCATCCTTCACTAAATTAAACGTGTCCGGAGCCATAACAACCTGCTACAACTGTGGTTATCAACTGGTGGCCTGTGGACCACTTTAGATTTGCTGGAGATTTTTTTTAGAGATGACATTATAAAGTAAAAAAAAAAAATCTAATGATTTTTTAACATTTATTAAAGTAAAAGACCAGATTCTTATAAAGAAAGGGGTGGGGATCAGTTTCTACCATCTTTTTTTTAAATAAAATTAAAAAAATCTATATTGCTGTCACCATCACCCCATTTGGTCCCTACGGGCGACCTGACCCCTGGTGACCCCTGATTTATTACATGTGTTGTGCAATATTGGCTTTTCAGTTATGCAAGGTACATCAACATAGGTACATTGTACATAAAAAGAATCCTTATTACATTTGAAGATAATTATATGTTTTGCATTTTTGTATTGGGTAGATCTTTTTGACTTGGTTTTTTTATAAGTAGCTCGCATGCTGAAAAAGTGTGAGCACCCCTGCTGTACAGTATACAGGGAGTCCCCGACTTACGGCACCCCGACCTACGGCTACTCGGATTTACAAACGTATCTCATAAAAAATTTTTTTTTTAAATAAATGAATACATGAATACATGTACAGTACTGTACAGTCACCAAGCACTTAGCCTATCCTAACAGTTTTTAAAGATGAAGGAGTGAGTTGAATTGTCTCCCTTTCACATAAAGTGAAAGTGAAAGTAGCTCCCTTTATGTGAATGGAGCCTGCTGGGGAGGAGGGAGACAATTCAACTCACTCCTTAACTGTGTTAGGATAGGCTAAGTGCTTGGTGACTGTACAGTACTGTACATTTATCTATTTATAAATTTAAAAATATAAAAAATAAAAATATGTATATTTTTTCTTTTTTTTCCTCCCCTTTTATAGATGGCCTCCCTTCTCACCTCACATGTATCCTCTTCACACCACAATGAATTTTTTTTTATTTTATTTTATTTTTTAAATTTTTAGGATAGAAGGAAAGGAAGGAAAGATGGAAAGTAAGACCACAAAACATAACAAATACACACAGAAAGCACAAGGCGAACACACCCGACCGCCGTCTGTGAACCTGCAAAGAACATGACAGAACACATCAACAAAGGACATATTTGTAAAAGACTTAGAATATTTTTTTTTTCATTCATTCAACCTTTATTTATACAGGCTAGCCTCGTTGAGCCATGGGGACTCATTTACAAGAGGGATCTGTCTCACTCACACCCAGGGTTAATTTAGAGTTACCAATCAGCCTAACATGCATGTTTTTGGACTGTGGGAGGAAACCGGAGCACCCGGAGAAAACCCACGCATGCACGGAGAGAACATGCAAACTCCACCCAGAAAGGCCCCCGGACCGGGATTTGAACCGGGGACCTGCTCGCTGAGAGGCAGCAGCTCTACCAGTTGTGCCACCGTGCTGCCATTATATATATATATATATATATATATATATATATATATATATATATATATATATATATATATATATATATATATATATATAT
>JBBPBX010053269.1:13734-23904 GCA_038048925.1 Garcialebias charrua | reverse complement strand
GGAATGCATGTTTTAGGGGTAACATGGGGGATGGTAAACTGAAAATTCACTGGCCTATGATCTGAGAATACATTGTCTCCTATTTCAAGGTTTGAAACGGTCACATCACATGTTAAAACAAGGTCCAACAAATGTCCACGCTGCTGCGTGGGAGAGTTCACGTGTTGAGTTAAATTAAATGAGTCCAATAAATCTAAAAAGTCCTTAACCATGGGCTTCTCAGGACAACACACGTGCAAGTTGAAGTCGCCTGAAATGACGACCCGAGAATATTTAGCTGTAATTTCAGCCAAGAAATCAGAAAACTCGCTGATGAAGTTCTTGGAGCGAGGCGGCCGGTAGACAAGAGCACACAAAGTTACAGGTGAATGTCCGAGTTCAAACACAGTCAGCTCAAAACTGGAGCAGGAGACTGGAATGGACAGTTGTTTACAGTCAAAAGTTGATTTGAAGATAGTTAATAACCCACCACCACGACCTGATGGTCGCGGGTCGTTAAAAAACAAACAGTTTGGTGGTATTATTTCCGTCAGCGCGCTGGACTCACCCGACGACATCCACGATTCTGTGATGCAGAAAAAGTCCAAGTCGTGCTCTTCAAAGTAATCCCTGAGGATGAACGTTTTGTTGCAAACAGATCGGGCGTTGACAACACAGAATTTGATGATATCCGAGCTAGCCGCTGATGAGCTGCTAGCAGCTGATGTGCTAACAGCTGGTGGGGGAGCGCGCGTCCGCGGCTCGCTGCCCACAGAGAGCTGCTCCGGCCGGAGATCCCCGTTGTTTTCCTGGTCCGTGCACGCGGGAGACTGGCGATGAGAATCGAGACCATCAGCTGAAGACAGCGAGGCAGAACGCCGGGCTCTGAGCTTCACCAGCCGGCCAGCTCGTGAGCCGCGTTTCTTCCTCCGAGTCGATCGATTTCTCCGTGCAGGCTGGTGCGAAGAGCAGCGGAGGTAAACGGGCAACTCGTCTCCGAGCAACGGGGGCAGAGGGGGCCTCCCCGATCCCGAGGTACGGTCATACTGGCCCGAATCAGCGACATCCGCGGCAGCAAAACGTAAATCCAGAAGCTGCTTCCGATCATAAACCAGCAGTGTACTTATGTCTCCAATGAAGAACGAACAAAACACAAAAATTCCAAACACCCACAGGAGAGGTGGACACGCAGCCATGCTTATGGGCGCCATCTTGGTTTTATCCACTCGTATCCAGTCCTCCACTCTGATCCACTCTGATCCAGTCCTCCGCTCTGATCCACTCTGATCCAGTCCTCCACTCTGATCCACTCTGATCCAGTCCTCCGCTCTGATCCACTCTGATCCAGTCCTCCACTCTGATCCACTCTGATCCAGTCCTCCGCTCTGATCCACTCTGATCCAGTCCTCCACTCTGATCCACTCTGATCCAGTCCTCCGCTCTGATCCAGTCCTCCACTCTTATCCAGTCCTCCACTCTGATCCACTCTGATCCAGTACTCCTCTCTGATCCAGTACTCGCTCTGATCCAGTCCTCCTCTCTGATCCACTCTGATCCAGTACTCCTCTCTGATCCAGTAGTCCGCTCTGATCCAGTCCTCCTCTCTGATCCACTCTGATCCAGTACTCCTCTCTGATCCAGTACTCCTCTCTGATCCAGTAGTCCGCTCTGATCCAGTCCTCCTCTCTGATCCACTCTGATCCAGTACTCCTCTCTGATCCAGTACTCCACTCTGATCCAGTCCTCCTCTCTGATCCACTCTGATCCAGTACTCCTCTTTGATCCAGTAGTCCGCTCTGATCCAGTCCTCCACTCTGATCCAGTCCTCCTCTCTGATCCACTCTGATCCAGTCCTCCTCTCTGATCCAGTACTCCACTCTGATCCAGTCCTCCTCTCTGATCCACTCTGATCCAGTACTCCTCTCTGATCCAGTACTCCACTCATATCCACTCTGATCCACTACTCCTCTCTGATCCAGTCCTCCACTCTGATCCAGTACTCCACTCTGGTCCACTCTGATCCAGTACTCCTTTCTGATCCAGTACTCCACTCTGATCCACTCTGATCCAGTACTCCTTTCTGATCCAGTACTCCGCTCTGATCCAGTCCTCCTCTCTGATTCACTCTGATCCAGTACTCCTCTCTGATCCAGTACTCCACTCTGATCCAGTCCTCCGCTCTGATCCACTCTGATCCAGTCCTCCGCTCTGATCCACTCTGATCCAGTCCTCCGCTCTGATCCACTCTGATCCAGTCCTCCTCTCTGATCCAGTCCTCCACTCTGATCCACTCTGATCCAGTCCTCCGCTCTGATCCACTCTGATCCAGTCCTCCTCTCTGATCCAGTCCTCCACTCTGATCCACTCTGATCCAGTCCTCCTCTCTGATCCAGTCCTCCGCTCTGATCCAGTCCTCCGCTCTGATCCACTCTGATCCAGTCCTCCTCTCTGATCCAGTCCTCCACTCTGATCCAGTCCTCCGCTCTGATCCACTCTGATCCAGTCCTCCACTCTGATCCAACTCTGATCCAGTCCTCCACTCTGATCCACTCTGATCCAGTCCTCCACTCTGATCCACTCTGATCCAGTCCTCCACTCTGATCCACTCTGATCCAGTCCTCCACTCTGATCCACTCTGATCCAGTCCTCCACTCTGATCCACTCTGATCCAGTCCTCCACTCTGATCCACTCTGATCCAGTCCTCCACTCTGATCCACTCTGATCCAGTCCTCCACTCTGATCCACTCTGATCCAGTCCTCCACTCTGATCCACTCTGATCCAGTCCTCCACTCTGATCCACTCTGATCCAGTCCTCCACTCTGATCCAGTCCTCCACTCTGATCCAGTCTGATCCAGTCCTCCACTCTGATCCAGTCCTCCACTCTGATCCAGTCCTCCACTCTGATCCAGTCCTCCGCTCTGATCCAGTCCTCCACTCTGATCCACTCTGATCCAGTCCTCTGCCCTGTCCTTTCAGCTGGACTCTGTCCATGTAATTCTCATAAAATTCTATAATTCTCGTGAAAATTTCCAGTTAGTATTTTTTTCTTTCAAACTTCTCAACTTCCTGTGGCAAGTTTCCAGAGTTGTACCAGAGATTTTTAGGCTCTTTGGACCTCCAGGTTTCTAGTTTATTCCTCGAGTTTAGGAGCCCTCCTCAGGGGTCAAAGGTCAGGGTTCAGTCTGGAGAACTGTTGGTCCAGACCATCTGATGATAAATCTGCCAGGGTTGTTGCTGCCGGTGTTCCACCTGCAGAAGACATGTCCACGTGCTCGCTGATCACATGTCCACGTGCTCGCTGATCACATGTCGCTGCTTGCTGATCACATGTTCACGTGCTCGCTGATCACATGTCGCTGCTTGCTGATCACATGTCCACGTGCTCGCTGATCACATGTCGCTGCTTGCTGATCACATGTTCACGTGCTCGCTGATCACATGTCGCTGCTTGCTGATCACATGTTCACGTGCTTGCTGATCACATGTCCACGTGCTCGCTGATCACATGTCCATGTGCTCGCTGATCACATGTCGATGTATTTCCTCTGCAGAGTCGTGCTGGAGGAGGCGAGACGAACACCGAGCTCGTGCGGCTGGACCCGAACACGGAGTACTCCGTCAGCATCCGGGCCCTGTACGGAGAGGCAGCGAGCGAGGCCCTGACGGACCGAGGAGTCACCTGTAGGTCATCCTCCGTTCTTTGAACGAGCTTTTGAGATGGTCCAAATGTTCTGAAGGAGCCCTGCCCTCAGAGGATCTGCCGTTTTACCAGGAAGGAAGAAAAACTAAACGTTTTTCATAAGAAGTCATAAAAATAAGTTCATCTGGAATCTCTGTGGGTTCACGTGAACCTCCAGAACTGTTAAAGAAATGTTCTCCACTGGTTCCTCACTTCAGAGTTACAAATCAAACGTTGTGGTTTACAGTAATACAACACAAATGTATTTTTACTCACGTTTATTCAACTCATCCTCACTCCCTACTCGTCATATATTGATGATAAGGGTCAGTGTCCCTCCGCGTCGCATACTTGACGCGTCGGGTCGCCCCTTCTCATCATTATGTGGTGTGCAGGGTAATGTTAAGTTGTGATCTTCTCTTCCGGTTTGGATAGTGAAGCACTTTCATATTTACTTATTTTTTATGAACAGGAATGATTTTTCTGGCAAAATTTAAACCTTAAGCCTAACCTTGTAACAAACCCTAAACTTAACCATTCACCTTTTATTTGACCCTTGAACCCCAAACAAACCAATGAGAGCACCCTGCACACCAAAAATGACGAGAAGGGGCGACCCGACGCATCAAGTATGTGACGCGGAGGGACCCTGACCCTTATCATCAATATATGATGAGTAGGGAGTGAGAACATGTTGGTTTATTAGTTCGAGTTGAAAAGGCAGTATTTGTACACAGTTTGTGACGTTAAACTGTCATATGGCCCTCCGCTCCACACAGAGGGTTGTGGTAGCTCAGTGTTTGTGTCAGGGAGGGCGTCGGGCGTAAAACCATCTCAGTGAGTTGGTTCGCTCTGACGACCTCTGAGGACGATTGACAGGACGTGCTCTGCCTGTTGGACGAGTCAGTGGCCCCGCCCCCTGCTCTGGAGAAAAGGAGGGAATCACCATGGCAACCAGGGACAGCTTCTACTGCCTCCTGCTTACAACTTTAAAGTGACGGGAAATAAATACAGGTAGTCCCCTACTTACGAACGAGTTCCGTTCCTACGCCCGTTCGTATGTCGAAAACGCCGTAAGTCGGAAAACACATACACACTGGCCGCCACTTATACACGTACATGTACGGTACTGTACAGTTACCAAGCACTTCGCCTATCCTAACACAGTACCCTACATAATTATCAAAAAACACATACTGTACATTTGGAGCCATAATGAAGGAAAAAAAGAGTTAATTTCTTACTGGAAGCTGGTGAAGCCTGTCTCCGTCTGTTAGCATGTTAGCTCGTTGCACGTCCGAGCTCTGCAGCTTCCTGCTGCTTCACGCGGTCCAAACTGTTTACAAGAAGGACTGTTAGCATGTTAGCTCCATACATTTGGAGCCATAATGAAGGAAAAAATAGTTAATAACTTACTGGGAGCTGGTGAAGCCGTTCGTCTGCGTTTAAGCATGTTAGCTCGTTGTCCCACCAACATCTGAGGCTGCCAGGCGGAGCATCGAGGCGAGCTCCCGGCCGCAGCAGGCCTTTCCGCTGCCCGTCGGCTCCGTGTTCCCGGTGGGGCCGGCTGATGGCAGGGACAGTAGCGGCGGGATGGTCACCGGATCCCGCGGTGAGCTGGTGGTGTCGGCCGGCGTGGTGGGATGCGGCGGAGCGATCAGCGGTTGCTGCTCCGGGCCTGAGATGTCCACAGAGTTCACCGAGCGTTTCCAGCTCATTTATCCGTATGAGGCAACCTCTGATCGGACACACGGTCCTCCAAAGCCGGCTGTTGAGGCCGGAGCTCACCGAAGCTAACCGAAAGCTGCGGACACACTGCCGAAAACTGGCGAACACTGCCAAAAACTGCCGAAAACTACGTAAATCGGCTTCTAAATAATAATAATAATAATAATAATACTTTATTTATAAAGCCATTTAAAACAACCACAGCTGCAACAAAGTGCTGTACACATGAAATGAAGAACATTTAAACACATAAAATAAGATTTTTCAATTATTTTCTTTTTTTAAAATATTTTTTATATATTTTTCTTTTTTTTTATGAGATGCGTGACGTAACCCCAAAACGCCGTAAGTCGAGGACTACCTGTAATTTAACCTTTTAAAAAAGGAGGAGGTTTTAACCTAAAGTTTCAGAGTAAAGCTCATGAGTACTCTTCAAAATAAGAGTCAGGCTCTGTCATAACTTGGGTCGTTATAAAGCGTTGGTGCCTGTTTGTAACAAAGTATTTGTACTTAGTTACATCCCACCACTGCCTGTTTGTAACAAAGTATTTGTACTTAGTTACACCCCACCACTGCCTGTTTGTAACGAAGTCAAACTGGAATCTGTCGTGTCTTCTTGACTCTGAACTTTGAAGCAAGTCAAGGAGCGACTGCACGGATCTGTGCCGGGACGTTGGACTGTGGTTCTGCCCGGCTGCTCACAGGAACTCTGCGTCGTTCCTTCAGGTCCAAACACAGTGTGGTCTGGAGCCTCAGCTCTCGTTTGTTCCAGCTCCTGACAGATTGAGTTTCTGATTTCTTTATACAGACGTGTTTGTCTTGAGGTCCGTCTGTTCCTCTCACGGTGGAGGACAACTGGTGGAAATGAGCCGGGGACTCGTTTGCTCTCAGAGGAGCTCGCTTCGCTTACTTTTATGATTTATTTACTTCTTTCTGTCACGTTTGGCTCTAGTTTGGTTTTTATAAGCTTTTAAGTTGTTTTTCTGTGCATCCTGGAATTTATTATTCTGATAGAAGATTTGCAGGAACCAGATGATCATAAAAAGTTCTGCTGTTTGTTTTGGACCCGTTGGCTCCGGTCCTGGGCTCAGACATGTTTCTGATGAGTCGGGTTTTGAAGGATGATGTTTGGGTTGTCCCTCAGTGCCCCTGCTGCCCGCCGGCTCCCTGACCATCAGAGACGCCACCCACAGCACCATGACGCTCGACTGGGACGCCGCTCCAGGTGCCGTCCGTAAATACATCATCACCTACAGGCCGGAGGACGGAGACGCCAAGGAGGTGAGGACGCACTCATTCATCTGTCTTCTGTTTCAGAGAAGAGCTCTCCCACTTCAGGTAGAATGTGGACGTTCAGTCAGCTGCTCCAGCTTGGTTGAAATCGACCTCTCTGAGTGATTCTGTGGTTCTGGAGATGATCCAGTTGGTTTCACCCAGTGGTGTAGTCTACATTTTTGTAGTGGGTATACTGCAGTTAGTTTTACGTTCGGCGTTGGACACCATTGAAGCCACTGATCGTGATGTCCAACGTAAAACTAACTTTAGCGCAGTCGGTCCGTATAATGTGCTTAGAAACAAAAGTAAACTGGTTGGTACAATGTAATTAATTTATTTCGATTTTTAAACATATTGAACATTTCCAAATTCCAAAAGATAATGTACATGTATACCAATAGATTGTTACGGAAGTGTTTAACTGCCATTTACCATATCAATGATGCATGCCTAATGATATGTTCATTCATTCATTCAACCTTTATTTAAATAGATGAGTCACATTGAGCCTCAAAGACTCATTTACAAGTGAGACCTGTTTGGACAGACAATAAAAGTGGTGAAAAGTGAGACAGGGTTTGGATATGATACATATGTAATATATCATT
The DNA here is from genome assembly GCA_038048925.1 of Garcialebias charrua. Taxonomy (NCBI): domain Eukaryota; kingdom Metazoa; phylum Chordata; class Actinopteri; order Cyprinodontiformes; family Rivulidae; genus Garcialebias; species Garcialebias charrua. The sequence continues at coordinate 16,632 of JBBPBX010053269.1, read as the reverse complement.
GGGAACTTTTTAGTGGGTATACTGAAATTCTCAAGATTTTCTAGTGGGTATACTGAAATTCTCAAGATTTTCTAGTGGGTATACTGAAATTCTCAAGATTTTCTAGTGGGTATACTCCGTATACCCGCGTATCACGTAGACTACACCACTGGTTTCACCATAAAAACCCAGCAAAGACCCGGTTCTGGTCCAATCAGTGCAGATACTTTCATCTGATTAAGACAGTTCAGCTCACAAATCCAATAGCCCGCTCCGGCACGGTTCCACTGAGTTCTGACAGAAACTTCTGCTCAGCATCTCGTCAAAAAAAAAAAAAATGTAAAAAAGAAGCTCTCACTTCCTGTTCGGTTTCACTTCCTGTTCGGTTTCACTTCCTGTTCAGTTTCACTTCCTGTTCGGTTTCACTTCCTGTTCGGTTTCACTTCCTGTTCGGTTTCACTTCCTGTTCAGTTTCACTTCCTGTTCAGTTTCACTTCCTGTTCGGTTTCACTTCCTGTTCGGTTTAACTTCCTGTTCGGTTTCACTTCCTGTTCGGTTTCACTTCCTGTTCGGGTTCACTTCTTGTTTGGTTTCACTTCCTGTTCAGTTTCTTTCTTTTTTTATTGAATATTGAAACATTCACAAAAAAAACTTATTCACAACAATTCTATAACAAATATACAAAAATATACACACCTCCTATTGTATTCAAATAATTTGGGAAACAGGTTGAACAAAGTATGAAATAAAAAATAAAACAAACCAAAAAAGTTATGGGGTTACTATGTGAAACGGAAATGTGGGCGGCCGTGGTGTAGTGGTAATGGCAGTCGACCCCTGATCGGAAGGTTGGAGGTTCGAATCCCGCATCCGCCCACCATGTGTCGTTGTGTCCCTGGGCAAGACACTTAACCCCGAGTTGCTCCCGGTAGGTCTGGATGGCGCCTTGCAAGGCAGGCTACCACTACCGGTGTATGAATGTCTGAATGAATGGGTGGATGGCTGGTATTGTAAAGCGCTTTGGGGCTCCTCACAGGGGGCTGGAAAGCGCTATATAAATAAGCTCCATTTACCATTTACCATTACTCTTCCATTAACTCGTACAATGTTACTGCGGTAGTTTATGAATCTTACTCAGATTTGTTTTAAACAAGGAGAGTTCATTTTTGAGAGCAGGGAATGAGAGCGGGCATTTTGCAAATCGACATTTGTGAATGTAGTATTTTCTTACAATAATTACAATTGCACCGAGGGACTGAGAGAAACGCAATTTCGGTCCTGTGTATGTCCTGTACAGTACATATTGCAGATCTGACAATAAAGTTGACTTTGACTTTGAATACTTACTAGAAATTCCACATCTCTTTCTGTGACAAATAAACCAAACTGAACAGGTTTGTTTACAGATTAATAACATGGTAACAATATGTTATTAACATGCTATTAACATGTTAACGTGTTATAACAAATGTTCAACATGTGGCATGAACAGGTTTGTTTAACGTTGTGAATGACAGGAGGGAGATGACCCCAGCGCACGTGGCAGGTCGTCTGTCACAGTCAGTTCTAGTCGTTATTCTGTTGTTTTTGAGTGAGGTCAGGCCACTGTTGTCACGATCGGGTGTTGGTTGAGACCCAAATGCAAGCAAGACTCCAGGAGTGAAGCAAAAAGTCTTTAATTACAAAAAGTCAATAACAAAAACATAGGAAGCTGACAGGGCAGCAGAATTACTCACGACTCGAGGGAATACGCAGAATACCAGGAAACTAGGAAACCAGGACTCTAGGAACTAGGAACTGACCGTGACGGTGCAGGCATCTACACTTAATGCTCCCCTGCCTGAGAAGCAGGAGAGCTCAGAATATAAAGGCAAGGCATAATCAGACTGAACACAAAACACCTGGGGAGTAATTAACTAAGAACACAGATCAGGACAGGAGGACTAATTAAACATGTTACATGAAGAATTAAACTAGGAGCACAGATCAAGAGCTGGACTGGAGAACTAATCAAACAAAACAGAACTATGTTTAAGGATCACTAGAGCAGGGCTGGAGCGGTTTGCAGCCGAGTGTGATGCGGCCGGGATGAGGATCAGTTCCTCCAAATCCGAGGCCATGGTCTTGAGCCGGAAAAGGGTAGCATGCCCTCTCCGGGTCGGGGAGGAGGTCCTGCCCCAAGTGGAGGAGTTTAAGTATCTCGGGATCTTGTTCACGAATGAGGGAAAACTGGAGCGTGAGATCGATAGGCGGATAGGTGCAGCGTCCGCAGTGAAGCGGGCGCTGTACCGGTCTGTCGTGGTGAAGAGAGAGCTGAGTCGAAAGGCAAAGCTCTCAATTTACCGATCGATCTACGTTCCCACCCTCATCTATGGTCATGAGCTTTGGGTTGTGACCGAAAGAACAAGATCTCGGATACAAGCGGCTGAAATGAGTTTTCTCCGCAGGGTGTCTGGACTCTCCCTTAGAGATAGGGTGAGAAGCTCAGTCATCCGGGAGGGACTCGGAGTAGAGCCGCTGCTTCTCCACATCGAGAGGAGCCAGTTGAGGTGGCTCGGGCATCTGGTTAGGATGCCTCCTGGACGCCTCCCTGGTGAGGTGTTCCGGGCATGTCCCACCGGGAGGAGACCCAGAGGAAGACCCAGGACACGCTGGAGGGACTATGTTTCTCGGCTGGCCTGGGAACGCCTTGGGATTCCCCCAGAGGAGCTGCTCCAAGTGGCTGGGGAGAGGGAAGTCTGGGCCTCCCTACTTAGGCTGCTACCCCCGCGACCCGACCCCGGATAAGCGGAAGAAAATGGATGGATGGATGGATGGATGGATAGAGCAGGGCTGGATCTAAGGCCATTTATCAACAAGGTGGCTACCTTTGATACATGGGAACATAAATGTTCCCCCAACTTCTGTCAGGAATTCCAA
>JBBPBX010053269.1:0-13671 GCA_038048925.1 Garcialebias charrua | reverse complement strand
ACCACCGTGGTGGATGCAGTGCACGCCTGGTGAAGCTGAAAGCCTTTTTGTCATGGTGCAGTGGTTCCCAGACAGTTCCTGAGGTGTTTCCTGGCGTGTTTTTGTCTTGGCGTTTACTGGAGCTGGTGTTGCCCAGACAAACCTCTGGTAAACAAATTTTTAATTCTTTTCTACTCTTTTAATTTGGTGCATTCTGTGTCTGGTCCTACACATGATAAAGGTCACACTCTAGATCTTGTGCTCTCTTTGGGATCACCTGTCTAATCTGTAAATTCATAACTATAATCTCTGATCATCTGCTTATAATATTCCAGACTGTTCTCACATATGCTCTTGTTAAAAGTCACACTCCTGATCAGAGCTTTCAGATTATTAACCCCTCCACTGCTGGACAGTTCACTGAGGTCTTCTGCCAGCTCTGTCCACCTGCTTCAACTGATGCTGAGGATCTTAGTTCTTGGCTCCACTCATCATGTCTGACAGTGTTGGATACTGTGGCTCCTTTAAAGACAAAACAGCCTGGATTTAAACGTGAACCCTGGCTTCAGAACAGAACGGCTCGAGCTGTCAGACAGGCATGTTGCAGAGCAGAACGCAGGTGGAGGAAGGACAAGCTGCAGGTTTGCTGTCAAAATTTCAAAGACTGTTGGCACAATTACCAGGACACAGTTAAAGCAGCCAAAAAGGACTATTTTTCTAACGTGATTTTATTTCACAGACACAATCCACGTGTTCTTTTTAGCACCACTCACTCTTTTCTGAACTCTTTACAGACTGATGGTTTAGAAGCATCTACTCAGTTGTGCAATAATTTTATGTGTTTTTTATCAATAAGGTTACCTCTATAAGGGCTTCCATCTTACGCCCAGACTCTGACCCCTCTGTGTGTGTCCCCTGCTCTGCCACCTTCAATCAGTTTGAGCCGGTGACTGTGTCCTTTTTAGAGGACATGGTCGCTCAGATGAAGCACTCTGGTTCTCCATGTGATGCTCTTCCACCACACTTTCTTCTTTCCTTGTGTTGAACACTTGGTTCTTGACCTTTTTAACAGTAGTTTATTGTCTGGAATAATTGTCTGGAATAGTTCCTGCTATGATCCCACTGTGTTTGGGAATTTTAGGCCCATCTCTAAGCTTCCTGTCAAAAATCTTGGAGAAAATTGTTTATGCTCAGTTAAAATCCTTCTTGGATGAACATAACATCATGGATGTGTTCCAGTCTGGATTTAAAACTCTCCATAGCACAGAGTCAGCTCTGCTGAGAGTTTTTAATGACATCCTTCTGGTATGTGACTCGGGTGATCACGTGATCCTTGTGTTATTGGATTTAACTGCTGCGTTTGACACAGTGGACCACAACATTTTATTGTCACGTCTATAGCACCAAGTGAGCATCGGTGGGACTGCTCTGGAGTGGTTGGGGTCCTATCTGGCTGACAGAACATTTTCTGTAAAAATTGCTGTGTATGAATCCTTTTCTGCTCGCATGTAGCATACCTCAGGGATCAATTTTAGGGCCTTTGCTTTTTTCTTTATATGTGCTTCCTCTAGGATTAATCTTTAGAAAACACAGCATCTCCTTTCACTGCTATGCTGATGATTGCCAAATCTATGTGCCTTTGAGACGAGTTGATGCCTGGTCCATTAAATCTCTTTTATTATGTCTTGAGGATCTTAAAGCTTGGATGGCCCTAAACTTACTGCACTTTAATGAAAAAAAGACTGAGGTACTTGTTTTTGGAACTGGTGGAGCTGGTTCAAGCCCTCCAGTTGACTTGGACCCCCTGACAATGTACGTAAAGTCTACAGTTACAAACCTTGGTTTTAAAATGGACAGTGATTTTAAGTTCGAGAGTCAAATAAGGGCCACAGTAAAGTCTGGTTTTTATCATTTGAGAAAATTGGCAAAGGTAAAATTTATGCTTTCAAGGCAACAGTTTAAAACAGTAATCCATGCCTTCATTTCATCCCGGCTGGATTACTGTAATTCTCTCTATCTTGGAGTCAGCCAGTCCTCACTTGCACGTCTGCAGCTGGTGCAAAATGCTGCTGCACGACTTTTAACTGGAACACAAAAGAGAGCACATCACACCTGTCCTGGCTTCTCTCCACTGGCTGCCCGTGTATTTTAGAGTTCATTTTAAAATTCTCTTGTTTGTTTTTAAGGTTTTAAACAGCCCCCCCCCTATTTGACAGAGCTTCTACACCATTACACTCCATCCCGGTCACTCAGAGAGTCAGAGAGTCTTTATTGTCATTTGCACCGCATGTAGTACATGTGATGAAAACGAGATTATGTACACAGGGTCCCAGTTACATCCAACAACAAATGCAAGAGAAAAACAATAATAACATCTAGGATTAACTAAGAGAGACATCAGCTAGTAATACACTAAGCCCTAATGTAGTAGAAAAACATCATTATAAACAGCAGCACGAACATGAGTCATTATGAGCAGATGGTCACAGATGAACGCAGCAACAAGAAACAGATCAGTATCAACATGATGTGACATTTTGCAGTGTTTATTCTTATTATTTATTTATTCATGAGTCTGACAGCCTCAGGGTAGAAGCTGTTCCTCAGTCTAGTGGTTCTACATTTGATGCTCCTCAACCTCCGTCCGAGGGGAGTGGTGCAAAGAGTGAGTGTGCTGGGTGAGTGAGGTCTTTCATGATGCAGGTGGCTCTTTTCCTGCATCTGGAGGTGTAAATGTCTGTGATGGTGGGGAGACTGACTCCAACAGACTTCTGTGCAGCCTTCACCACTCTCTGTAGAGCTTTCCTCTCTTCAACTGTGCAGCCTCCATGCCACACGTTGATGCTGGAGCACAGGATGCTCTCCACTGCACACCTGTAGAAGGAGGTGAGAACTGGGCTGCTCAGACCAGCTCGTCTCAGCCGTCTGAGGAAGTAGAGTCTCTGATGACCTTTCTTGATCAGGCTGGTGGTGTTGTTGCTCCAGCTGAGGTTATCATTCATGTGTACACCCAAGTATTTGTAGCTGGAGACCACTTCCACTGCAGACCCACCTATTTTCAGTGGGGCATGGGTGTGTTTGTTCCTTCTGAAGTCCACAATCATCTCCTTTGTCTTCTTCACATTCATGTGAAGATTATTCTCTTTGCACCAGCTCTCCAGATGTTCCACCTCCTGTCTGTAGCTGGATTCATCATTATCTGTGATGCATCCCACCACAGCTGTATCATCTGCAAACTTAACAATATGACAGCCTGGATGTGTGGCTGTACAATCATATGTGAGCAGAGTGAACAGAAGAGGGCTCAGCACACATCCTTGAGGAGAGCCAGTGCTGAGGGTGATGGTGGAGGAGGAGAAGTTGTGGATCTTCACGGACTGTGGTCTGTTTGTTAAGAAGTCTAAGACCCAGTTACAAATAGAGGGGCTTAGTCCAAGTGTGGATAGTTTGTCTATCAGAGTTTGGGGGATCATGGTGTTGAAGGCAGATGTGAAGTCCACAAAGAGCAGACGCACGTATGAGTCCTTCTGATCCAGGTGGGTGAGAGCAGTGTGGACCACAGAGGAGATGGCGTCCTCTGTTGATCGGTTCTCACGGTATGCATATTGATGAGGGTCCTCGTTGATGTTGACGGTTGTCTTGATGTGGGACATGACCAGTTTCTCAAAACATTTAGCGACTATCGGGGTGAGAGCCACCGGTCTATAGTCATTCAGACCAGTCACTGTGGAGCTCTTTGGGACTGGGATGATGGTGGCGGTCTTCAGGCAGGTGGGAACTGACTCCAGTGAAAGTGAGGTGGTGAAGATGTCAGCCAGCACCTCACAGAGCTGGTCCGCACATTCCTTCAGAACTTTCCCTGGGATGTTGTCTGGACCCGTAGCTTTATGAGGGTTGATCCTTCTGAGACTACCTCTCACTTCTGCTGCGGTCACTTTGAGGTGCTCCTCGTCTGGTGATGAGGTGAGTCTGGTGCTAGCTGGTCTGTTTGGATCTTCAAAACGTGCATAAAACTTATTGAGGGCATCAGGCAGGGATGGGTCCCTGGGGCATTGTTTGCTTTTTCCCTTGTAATCTGTTAAGCATTTGATCAGGTCTGCTGACCAGATGCTCCTGGTCATTCCAAAGAGTAAGAGGAAGCTTCGAGGAGACAGGGCCTTCTCTGTTAGTGGCCCTGAGTTATGGAATGCTCTGCCTTTACACATTCAACAGGCTCCCTCACTGTCCATTTTTTAAACCCGTCTGAAAACTCATCTCTACTCATTGGCCTTCAACCAACTGAGACTTGATTTTACTTAATTTTTATTGATTTTGATTTTATCTGTTTAACTTGTTGATGTTGATGGAGCAAGTTACCACAGCTATAGATCAAAAACAACATTGCATAAGTATATTTGTTGACTTGAAAAAAGCATTTGACACTATTGACCACACCATTCTACTTGATAAATTGGAAAAATATGGTATTAGAGGACCAGCTCTGCAGTGGATATTTAGTTATTTGAAAGACAGAAAACAGTTTGTACAAATCGATTACTGTATGTGAGATCTAATCTATGTAATGTTTTGTCTGGAGTGCCACAAGGCTCGGTACTTGGACCCAAGTTATTTATCTTATATGTAAATGATTTAATGAAGGTGTCCAGTATCCTTAAATGTGTTATTTTTGCTGATGATACTACTTTCTTTTGTTTGGGTAAAGATTTGAAACAAATGTTTGAGTTGATGAATATTGAGTTTGTTAAAATACAAACTTGGTTTAAATTAAACAAGTTATCATTGAACCTTGATAAAACTAATTATATGATATTCAGTAAAAGGATAACTGTCGATGTTCCATTCAATATTGATGGTGTTGAGATAAACAGGGTAAGGGAGATAAAGTTTTTGGGTGTAATTATTGACGATAAACTGTCATGGAAACAGCACGTACATTTTGTAAGAACTAAGATCTCCAAGTCCATTGCAGTGCTGTATAAAGTTAGGGATTTTTTGAATGATAAAGCCTTGTATTTGCTATATAATACAATTATAGTGCCACATTTAATTTATTGTATAAATGTTTGGGGAATTGCATGTAAAACTATAACTAGGCCAGTTTTTATTTGACAGAAAAGAGCAATAAGAATTATTACAAGAAAGCATTATTGTCATCCTTCTAGTATTTTGTTTTTTCAGTTGGAATTATTGAAATTCTATGATTTAGTTGACTACCATATTCTTTTAATACTGTTTAAAGCTCATAACTGCACGTTACCTCCAAACATTCAAACTCATTTAAAAAAAAGGAAAAGTACCTATAATCTTAAGGGAATGGACATTTTTGTAAAACCACAGTACAGGACTAGTTTGAAGGGTCGGTCTACTCTAATTCAAGGTACAAGTCTGTGGAACGGTTTGGAAAATAATGTTAAAATAGTAAAGACAATGCCTATGTTCAAGAAAATGATTAAGACTAGGTTTTTGAAAAGTTACATATATTAATTTATCTCAAATGTACCATATAATTGTGATTAGTTATTTCTCATGTTATATTATTCATGGATGATTGTTGTCTGAATTGATATTTTGAGTTTCATTTTGTTTTAAAGAAGGGGCAGATACAATAAGATTTTTTTCTTCTTCTGCCACCTTTCATTTTATGTATTGTTTACTTTTACTATGTGATTTTGTAAATTGTGTTTTTTTTTGTGTTTTTTAAATATGAAATGAACAAATAAACTAAACTAAACTCGTTGTTTTATTGTATTTTAAATTGAGTTTTTAGTTCACTGTGTGTTAGTTTCGTAGCTCTGTTTTTATGCTTTTATCTTATTTATTACTGATGTTCAGCACTTTGTTTCAGCTGTGGCTGTGTTAAAGCTGCAGTCTGTAGTTTTTTGAACACGCTGGAACTTAGAAAATTTTTGAACAGAGACACGTTTCTGGTCCCTCCCCCTCAGAGCCATATATGGCTCTGCTCCCCCTTGCTCTGGCTGAAATTCAGCTCAGCTTCCTTAGCTCCGCCTCCACTGCATGTCCTGTCACAGCCGCTGCGATATTCTATGTTTATATGTTAATAAAACATTCTAAAAAGTAAAATAAAAACATGGAGCGCTGGTCCAGCACACCAGAACACCAGGAAATCTGCAGAGCCTCGCGCAGCCACGTTGAACCCGAGTTTAATTCGCTCGTGACAAATTCATTCATTTCCTCATTATTTCAGTCATGGAGTCAGCGGAGGAGGAAGCGATCACTTGACTTTTGGCAAAAAAACAAAAGAAAAGTCCAGATCAGGGATGAAGAAGGGGAATTTAATACATTTGTGTCACATACAAAACAGTTTTGCATCGCTTTGCAATCCTTTGAACGAGAACGTGCGCGGCCGCTGGGGCTGGGACAGGCGGGGGCGTGGGTTAGGAGCGTGAGAAGTGAGAAGCTCTGTTTTTATTGGCTGGTTAAAAACTCTGTTTTTATTGGCTGGTTAAAAACTCTGTTTTTATTGGCTGGTTAACGGCGGGTCACTGTGGCTTTTTAGAAATGCTTTTAGTAACACCTGGAGAAGCAAGGGGACTATAGTTTTTTTCAGAGATTACTTTGTCTAACATCAGTCTGTCAGGAGATAGTGACAGAGTGAAGAAATATGTTAAAAATATATTGTTAGAAAAACTACAGACTGCAGCTTTAAAGCGCTTTATAAATCAAGATGATGATGATGACGATGATGATGATGATGATGATGATGATGATGATGATGATGATGATGATGATGATGATGATGATGATAAAGGTTATTAATATGTTAATAACATGTTGTTAACATGTTACTGATAGTGTTTTTCTGTTCTTGTCAGGCTGAAGTGAACGGTGACATCACCAGCCTCATCCTGACAGGCCTTATCTCTCAGACTGAGTATGACGTGGCAGTTGCTCCGGTTTATGATGAAGGCACTGGATTCCCGATGCTCGGAACCGCCATCACAGGTCTGGATTTGGGCTTTTATTGGTTCACATTCCATTTGTGTTACTTCTCCTTTGTACTGAACAGTCCAGATGAATACGTTCACATGTTACTGAGGTTCTGCTGAGTTCTGTCTGAACTCGGACCAAACTATTCTGAGTGTTGGTGATGAGGTTTAAATATGAAGTGGGACGGGACCAGAACTTAGATTTTCAGAAATCAGAGTCGTCTTAGTGGTGTTCTCCTGATGTTCCTCTGATGTTCTGGTCTTTGTGTGGGAACAGATGTTGTTCCTGCTCCCAAGAACCTGCAGTTCTCCGAGGTGACCCAGTCCTCGTTCAGAGCCACGTGGGACCACGGGGCCCCCGATGTGGCCCTGTACCGACTGTCCTGGGTCAAGAAGGGAGGAACCGATGCTCACAACGTAAGTTCCTGTGACAGAACTGAACCATGCGGGTTCTGCCAGCTGTCTTCAACAAGGTGATGCTCACATGTACATTTATCTGAAAGCACAATGTGAGTGTTGTACTCAACATGCCAGACCTTTGATGTTCAGGAGGATTCAGTGAGCAGGAAGCAGTAAGAGGCTGGACCTGGACTTTCACAATAAGAGTCTGGCTCTGTCACAGCCCAGATTGTTACAGATGAAGTCCTGACTTCCTGTTGGGCTTCAGAGAACAGAGACGATGCAGTTTGTTGAGACTAAAACAAAAAGGAAGGTTTATCTCAGCAGGATGGAGCAATATTTGTAATCTTAACATTCATATCCAAATATTAAAAATAAGAAACAAATAAAATAACCAGACACTTTAACAAGTTTGTATTTGGATGAAAGCACCGTGGGCTTTGTCTTCTTGTTGTAAAAACTTCCTCTGATCCGTGACCAGGAGATCCTGAGCAGTGACGACACCTCCTACGTCCTGGAGGACCTGGACCCCGACACCGAGTACCTGGTGACCGTCACGGCCATCTACCCCGACGAGTCTGAGAGCGAGGACCTGATGGGGAGTGAGCGCACACGTAAGACACCTGCTCCAACACGACGGTTCTGAGCGTGGAGCCCGTCCGCTGAATAACCCTGTTCTCTTCTCGATGTCTCTTTCTAGTGTTAAAGTCTGCAGAGGGTAGGTCTCATGAGGACCACGTGCAGTGGTTCTGTGTTGGACGGGTCCTGGACCCAAACAGACATTTGCATGTTTGAGTGTTTCACTGTGTTCATCACGACGGGTCAGCCCCCCTGCAGTCTCTGACTGTGTGGGTCCATGTGTCTGTGGTTCTGTTCATGCTTCATGTTCATCTCACGACGTAACATCACGTCTTCATCACATCCATCAATGTTCAGAGTCCAGCTGGAGCTCAACAGGCAGCATCATCATCTTCATTTAGTGAAAATATTCCAGAACAAAACTCCTTTCTTCCCTTTGGATCCGTCAAACAGATCTGACTTTCTGCACATATTGGCTTTAAAATGTTATTTCTCTAAAAGTTGTGTGTGACACGTGAAAACTCTTAATTACGCAAAAAATAAATTTAACGTAGGACGCCACCAATGTTTTACCAGTGCAATGCATTCTGGGAAATGATGTACATCGGCTGAAGTGGTGACTAAAACACAAGAAGTCAAGGATAAAAATATCCTGATGCTGTTCAATAATCCAGATAGAAAAATCTAAAAAACTTAAGTCAGATCCTCTGGATGGGTTAAAAAAAATGGGTTCAAGGATAAAAATGTATAACTTGCTACATCCATCCATTTTATTCCTCTTATCCGGGGTCGGGTCGCGGGGGTAGCAGCCTAAGTAGGGAGGCCCAGACTTCCCTCTCCCCAGCCACTTGGAGCAGCTCCTCCGGGGGAATCCCAAGGCGTTCCCAGGCCAGCCGAGAAACATAGTCCCTCCAGCGTGTCCTGGGTCTTCCTCTGGGTCTCCTCCCGGTGGGACATGCCCGGAACACCTCACCAGGGAGGCGTCCAGGAGGCATCCTAACCAGATGCCCGAGCCACCTCAACTGGCTCCTCTCGATGTGGAGAAGCAGCGGCTCTACTCCGAGTCCCTCCCGGATGACTGAGCTTCTCACCCTATCTCTAAGGGAGAGTCCAGACACCCTGCGGAGAAAACTCATTTCAGCCGCTTGTATCCGAGATCTTGTTCTTTCGGTCACAACCCAAAGCTCATGACCATAGATGAGGGTGGGAACGTAGATCGATCGGTAAATTGAGAGCTTTGCCTTTTGACTCAGCTCTCTCTTCACCACGACAGACCGGTACAGCGCCCGCTTCACTGCGGACGCTGCACCTATCCGCCTATCGATCTCACGCTCCAGTTTTCCCTCATTCGTGAACAAGACCCCGAGATACTTAAACTCCTCCACTTGGGGCAGGACCTCCTCCCCGACCCGGAGAGGGCATGCTACCCTTTTCCGGCTCAAGACCATGGCCTCGGATTTGGAGGAACTGATCCTCATCCCGGCCGCATCACATTCAGCTGCAAACCGCTCCAGCGAAAGCTGTAGATCACGAACTGATGAAGCCAGTAGGACCACATCATCTGCAAAAAACAGAGAAGCGATTCTAAGGTCACCAAAACGGATCCTCTCAACACCTTGGCTGCGCCTAGAAATTCTGTCCATAAAAGTTATGAACAGAATCGGTGACAAAGGGCAACCTTGGCGGAGTCCAACTCTCACTGGAAACGAGCCTGACTTACTGCCGGCAATGCGGACCAAGCTCTGACACCGGTCGTACAGGGACCTAACAGCCCATATCAATGGGCCTGGTACCCCATACTCCCGGAGTACCCCCCACAGAACCCCCCGAGGGACGCGGTCGAATGCCTTCTCCAAGTCCACAAAGCACATGTAAACTGGTTGGGCAAACTCCCACGCACCCTCCAGGACCCTGTTGAGGGTGTAGAGCTGGTCCAGTGTTCCACGACCAGGACGAAAACCACACTGCTCCTCCTGAATCCGAGGTTCGACTATCCGACGGACCCTCCTCTCCAGAACCCCTGAATAGACCTTACCAGGGAGGCTTAAGAGTGTGATCCCCCTATAGTTGGAACACACCCTACGGTCCCCCTTTTTGAATAGGGGAACCACCACCCCAGTCTGCCAATCCAAGGGAACTGCCCCCGACTTCTTCCGCCTTGTCATCTCCGTCTTCACTCACTGCCCTCTCTGCCTGCCTGGAGGCAATTAGGGCATGGATGAATCAGAACTTTCTTCAATTAAACTGCTCCAAGACTGAGGCCATACTGATTGGCACCCCTCACCAGGTACAAACATCTCCTATAACAAGACTTTCCTTTTCTGGACAAGACATCCCCCTCTCCACCTCTGTTACAAATCTTGGAATAAAAATGGACTCTCATCTTACATTTGAAAATCACATTAAGCTTCTGTTTAAAACTTGCTTCTTCCATCTTCGAAACATCTCCAGACTTCGCCCATCCCTAACTTTTTCCGATGCTGAGAAACTCGTCCATGCTTTTGTCTCCTCCAGGCTCGACTACTGCAACTCCCTGTTTATTGGAATCCCTGGCAAAAACCTTCAGAAACTTCAATATATTCAAAACAGTGCAGCAAGGATCTTGTTGAGAGTTCGTAAATTTGAACATATTACGCCCATTCTCCATAACCTTCATTGGCTTCCTGTCGCCTACAGAATTCAGTACAAAACTGCTCTCATTACACATCAATGCTTACATGGAGCTTCACCAGATTATCTGAAGGATATTCTTATTCCATACTCATCCACCCGGTCTCTGCGGTCACAGAACAGTAATCTCCTTCACATTCCGAGAACCAAATTAAGGACCATGGGAGACCGGGCTTTCAGTGTGGCTGCCCCCCGCCTGTGGAACTCTCTTCCTGACTGTCTGAGAGCTCCACAGTCTGTGGTTGACTTTAAGAGCGGCTTGAAGACCTTTCTTTTCAACCGAGCATACTCTACCTCCTCATGATTCTACTTTTGATCTTAGTTGATATGTTATTGATTTTACTTGTTTTATTACTTGTTTTATTGACATTTAAATTCTGTTGCACTTTGTAGCACTTTGAGATTTTCATTAATGAAAAGTGCGTTATAAATTAAATTCATTATTATTATTATTATTATTATTATTATTATTATTATTATGTCCACGCAATATTGCAGAGTTGCGTAAGCCAACACAACCCCACAACATCCAGAGCCCTAAGGAACTCAGGGCTAATCTCATCCACCCCTGGAGCCCCGCCACCACAGAGCTTTTTAACCACCTCGGCGACCTCAGCACCAGAGATTGGAGAGCCCGACCCAAAGTCCCCAGGCTCCGCTTCCTCAGTGGAAGACGTGCCAGTGGGATTGAGGAGGTCCTCGAAGTATTCCGCCCACCGACCCACGACATCACGAGTTGAGGTCAACAGCACGCCATCCCCACCATAAATGGTGTTGTGGCATAATAATAATAATAATAATAATAATAATCCATCCATCCATCCATCTTCTTCCGCTTATCCGGGGTCGGGTCGCGGGGGTAGCAGCCTAAGTAGGGAGGCCCAGACTTCCCTCTCCCCAGCCACTTGGAGCAGCTCCTCCGGGGGAATCCCAAGGCGTTCCCAGGCCAGCCGAGAAACATAGTCCCTCCAGCGTGTCCTGGGTCTTCCTCTGGGTCTCCTCCCGGTGGGACGTGCCCGGAACACCTCACCAGGGAGGCGTCCAGGAGGCATCCTAACCAGATGCCCGAGCCACCTCAACTGGCTCCTCTCGATGTGGAGAAGCAGCGGCTCTACTCCGAGTCCCTCCCGGATGACTGAGCTTCTCACCCTATCTCTAAGGGAGAGTCCAGCCACCCTGCGGAGAAAACTCATTTCAGCCGCTTGTATCCGAGATCTTGTTCTTTCGGTCATAACCCAAAGCTCATGACCATAGATGAGGGTGGGAACGTAGATCGATCGGTAAATTGAGAGCTTTGCCTTTCGACTCAGCTCTCTCTTCACCACGACAGACCGGTACAGCGCCCGCTTCACTGCGGACGCTGCACCTATCCGCCTATCGATCTCACGCTCCAGTTTTCCCTCATTCGTGAACAAGACCCCGAGATACTTAAACTCCTCCACTTGGGGCAGGACCTCCTCCCCGACCCGGAGAGGGCATGCTACCCTTTTCCGGCTCAAGACCATGGCCTCGGATTTGGAGGAACTGATCCTCATCCCGGCCGCATCACACTCGGCTGCAAACCGCTCCAGCGAAAGCTGTAGATCACGATCTGATGAAGCCAATAGGACCACATCATCTGCAAAAAACAGAGAAGCGATTCTAAGGTCACCAAAACGGATCCTCTCAACACCTTGGCTGCGCCTAGAAATTCTGTCCATAAAAGTTATGAACAGAATCGGTGACAAAGGGCAACCTTGGCGGAGTCCAACTCTCACCGGAAACGAGCCTGACTTACTGCCGGCAATGCGGACCAAGCTCTGACACCGGTCGTACAGGGACCTAACAGCCCTTATCAAAGGGCCTGGTACCCCATACTCCCGGAGTACCCCCCACAGAACCCCCCGAGGGACGCGGTCGAATGCCTTCTCCAAGTCCACAAAACACATGTAAACTGGTTGGGCAAACTCCCACGCACCCTCCAGGACCCTGCTGAGGGTGTAGAGCTGGTCCAGTGTTCCACGACCAGGACGAAAACCACACTGCTCCTCCTGAATCCGAGGTTCGACTATCCGACGGACCCTCCTCTCCAGAACCCCTGAATAGACCTTACCAGGGAGGCTTAAGAGTGTGATCCCCCTATAGTTGGAACACACCCTACGGTCCCCCTTTTTAAATATAACGCACTTTTCATTAATGAAAATCTCAAAGTGCTACAAAGTGCAAAAAAATTAAAGGTCAAATAAAACAAGTGATAAAATCAATGATAATATCAACTAAGATCAAAGATAGAATCATGTGGAGGCAGAGTATGCTCGGTTAAAAAAAAGGTCTTCAAGCCGTTTTTAAAGTCAACCAGTGACTGTGGAGCTCTCAGGTAGTCAGGGAGGGAGTTCCATAGGCGGGGGGCAGCCACACTGAAAGCCCGGTCACCCATGGTCCTTAATTTGGTTTGTGGAATGTGAAGTAGATTACTGTTCTGTGACCGCAGAGACCGGGTGGATGAATATGGAACAAGAATGTCCTTTAGATAGTCAGGTGAAGTTCCATGTAAGCATTGATGTGTAATGAGAGCAGTTTTGTACTGAATTCTGTAGGTGACAGGAAGCCAATGGAGGTTATGGAGAATGGGCGTAATATGTTCAAATTTACGAACTCTCAACAAGATCCTTGCTGCACTGTTTTGAATATATTGAAGTTTCTGAAGGTTTTTGCCAGGGATTCCAATAAACAGGGAGTTGCAGTAGTCGAGCCTGGAGGAGACAAAAGCATGGACGAGCTTCTCAGCATCGGAAAAAGTTAGGGATGGGCGAAGTCTGGAGATGTTTCGAAGATGGAAGAAGCAAGTTTTAAACAGAAGCTTAATGTGATTTTACAATGTAAGATGAAAGTCCATTTTTATTCCAAGATTTGTAACAGAGGTGGAGAGGGGGATGTCCTGTCCAGAAAAGGAAATTGTTGTTATAGTAGATGTTTGTATCTGGTGAGGGGTGCCAATCAGTATGACCTCAGTGTTGGAGCAGTTTAATTTAAGAAAGTTCTGATTCATCCATGCCCTTATTTCCTCCAGGCAGGTAGAGAAGGCAGTGAGTGAAGATGGAGATGACAATGGAGAAGA
>JBBPBX010053268.1:0-17603 GCA_038048925.1 Garcialebias charrua | reverse complement strand
AACAGAAGCAGCTTGTTAAAATAAACTTGACTTAACCCTCTTGATTTTTTTCCTCCAACTGTTGTTTTGCATCAAGCAAAGCCCTGCAGATTGGATTCTGCCCTCCTCTTTTTGTTGCGCTCTTGTTTTTGTTTCCCGTCTGATTTATTTATTTTTTTGGTGATGGCTGCCGTTCCCATAGTGCATCAGCCCCCGAGCACCATCAGACAATTCCTCTTTCTCTCACTTTCCCCCCACTCTCTTTTATCCAAACTACAAAGAGATGTGAGGAGGGAAAGGAGAAGAGTCATGAAAGTAAGAAGAAGATAATACTTTAAGACGTTTGTGCACACAGACTCATAGCGTCACAGTTCTGTAACTTGAAGGTGCCCAGTGTGTGACGAGGAATAAAACACCTCAACCTTTTTTGTCACCGTTATCTCTTTTCTTTCATTTTCATTTCATCTTGTGAGCACACATCTCTGTATCTCAGCTGCTCCGGTTACTTCTTTTAATTCCTCTCCTCCCTGGAGTTCTCTTCCACCCCCTGTTGATTTGTGGCTTTTATTCCTAGATGTAAAGCCACTGCTTCCCATCAATCTACCCTTCCATCCACCATCCTCTTCCACCCCACTGAGTGTTTGATATTTGACAAGGAAGACTTTGAAGTAAGCTGACTTTAAAGAGGTCTGCCGATGATGACAGAGGGAACCAGCTGAGGTCTAACCCAGCGTGACTACCGTCTCTTAAAAAACAAGCCTGTAGCCCCGGGTGCCAGTCGGCGTGCCCCCAGCCCTCACTGCCAGCGGTGCAAAAACATGCATGAAATCAGTCAGGATTTGTGTCTGGAAACTGTTTTAAAAACTACACAACTGCTAACGTGCTTCTCTCCTCTGTAAAGCGTACGCATCGTCCTCCAGCGGAGATGGTCCCGATGGAGCCGTCGCAGTTTGCAGCCCAGCTCATCTCTCGTCTGGAGAACCTGAAGAGGGAGCAAGATACCATCATCTCTCTGGAGGAACGGCTTCAGCAGATTCAGGAGGTTTGTGCGACTTTGGCTCTAATCCGAAGCACACATTAGCTATGTTTACATGGACATGAGTAATCGGATCAAACGGCTGTTCGGAGCAAAAGTGCGTCATGTAAACGCCCCGTTCGGGTTATTTTTTGTGTATTCGGCGTGATCCGACCTAATTTGTGATCCGAACAAAACGGGTGGTTTATGCCGATCCGTAACCTGATTGGTGTGCATGTAAACACTTGATCTGTTCCTTTTATCGGACTGTGGAAAACTGTCCTGACTGCGCATGTGCGCTGCGCACCCCTCCCCTACGTGCTTCCTTTCCTAGCGCTCTCATCCTGCGAATAAAAAAGACTAAAAGCATGCGTTGCTTGCCTGTAGCTCAATCAGGGAGTGCAGTAACAACTCCATCGCCGTCATTACAATCTGGCGCGGGTCCATTTTTGGCGCGTCTGTTTACTTTTGTCCCGGAAGTAACTTCTTCTTCTGTGGTTTTCACGAAAGTAACTTCCTCTTCTGTGTTTTTTTTAAGGGGAGTGTACCACTCTGCGCATGTCAGAACTTCTGATCAGAATAAAAGCCTGCTGCATGTAAACACTCGTCATGAACGGATTGTGCCCATGTAAACGGTGCTATCTAATTATGCAATCAGAACACATTTCAATCCGGTCACAGAATTTTGCCCATGTAAACACAGCTAACGTTATCTTATGTTTCTGTTTTAATTTATTAATTTGTTTATGTTTTGTTTGTTTGTTTGTTTTATCCAGGAGGAGGAAAGAGAGGACTCAGACATCAATGGAAGTGCTCCCCAACTCTCCCCGCATCCTTTAACCCTCCTCTCCGGTTCCTCTGACGAGGATCCGCAGGCCATCTTGGATGAGCACCTTTCTCGGGTTTTGAAGAGTCCCGTCTGCCAGTCGCCTACAGTGATCCGGCACTCCCCTCGCTCCAGCTCCCCCTCGCACCAGCTGTTCACCTGTGCAGGCTTTGGAGTCCAGACCCAAGGGAGGACCGGACCACCGAGTTCTTCTGTCTCCAGTCCGAACCAGGGGGCGTTCGCTCTGGCCTTGGGCCCCAACCGAACCCTCGTGAGCAGGCAGAACACAAAACACATCCACCACCACTACATCCACCATCACGCCAGTCCCAAGCCTAAAGAGCAGATAGAAAGGGAAGCGGCCCTCAGGGTGCACGATGTGTGCTCCAGCAGCGGGAGGTGCCAGTCCTGCCAGGCGTACCCCCGCAGTCGCAGCCTGGGCAGAGAGATGTGCGGGGCCGTGTCTTTAGAGAACAGCATGGGGTGAGTCCCAACAATATCTTTTATTTGTTGTTTGTGTTTGACCATATAAAGTAACGCCGCGCTCCTTCTCCTCCTCCCAGTCGGTCCAGTTCTCTGTCGAGGCACGTGTATCGCTCCGGAGCGGAGGATGGGGTCGCGGAGAGGTGTACGGAGGAGTGTGGGAGCTCGCAGCTGCCCAGTGACACCACGGACCCCGCCCAGAGCGTGTTGCAGTGGATCCTGGAGAGTAAACGTCCAGGCAGACACAAGTCCAACAGGTGAGCACTGCTCTGAAACATCCTCGTTTACTACCATTTTCTGTTGTTCACTGGTGATTTATTTCTGCCAACAGCACCCAGAACACCAAGAAACCCTTTGGGGGCTCGTCGACTCAGACGCACACATGGGGAGGCGGCGGAAGCTGTGGCCACCTACGTAGCCACCAGCCAGCACAGCCGTTCATCCAGGACCCGGCTATGCCTCCTCTCCCCCCTCCCAACACGCTGGCACAACTGGAGGAGGCTTGCCGCCGACTGGAGGAAGTCTCCACCAAACCCACGAAGCAGAGGTTCAGAAACTGGCTTGTTTTATAAAACTTTATGACGTATTTGAGCAAAAACATTGACAGACCTTCAGTGACTCACTCACTCCCCTCCCTGTCTTTTTTTGAAGGCATTCATTGTCTACTGTTCCGCGTGAGAAGTCCCACCAGGTGTCTGTCCAGGGCGGGAGCACCGTCCCTCTGTCTCTCACCAGCCCCAGTCCAGTTGCGTCCCTCATCACAGCCAGTACAAGTCTCCAGTCAGAAGAGTAAGAGTGTGTGTCCATCTCTCAGATGACTTCCAGTTCTTGTGTTTTTAGATCCCGTTGACCCGTCCTGTTGCTACACGAACAAAACACAGCTCCATTTACACTTACCGATAAGAGAACGTGCACGTCATAAGCCTGACACAGACTCCAGGAGCTGTGATTGTGGAGTAGTCCCTATCCTGCCTAAATGATGCTTTATTTTTTATAAAAGTCTATGCGTCATTTTTACTGGCTGTCCTTTCTGTGAGCTGGCATTAGACCAGGCCGAGCTTAGCACAGACAGCTCCTCTGAAGTCGGCCTACAAAGCCTTGGATGCAGCTGAAGGGGAATTGACAACACTGCCCCTTCTCTATGCACACACACTTACTGATGGGTCTGGGTCACACACACTCACAGGGAGTTCAAACTTTAGCTTCAGTCGTTCTCTGTCCGATCAAAGCGGATTCTTTGCTCCTAGATCTTCTATGCTTGTTCCATAAAGCATCGTGTGTGTGCACGTCGTCTCTTACGCCCTCCCTCTCCCCGTTCGTGTCCTGGCAGGTGTAAGAAAAGTTCGGGAGCCCACGCTGGCGGCAGCGGGGAGACGGTGGTGACGTATTTCTTCTGCGGTGAGGAGATACCGTACCGGAGGACCATGAAGAGTCACAGTCTCACTCTGAGCCACTTCAAAGAGCAGCTTCGCAAGAAGGGCAACTACAGGTACAGGTTTCACTCGAGTAGCAACGTTGACACGTGCCGCTCGGTTTTTTTCCGCAGTGACGTAAAATCAGAAAAGACCAAACTGGAAAGACGAATTTAAGCAAGTACCGTATTTTTCGGACTATAGGTCGCACCCGAGTATAGGTCGCATTGTCCAATTATTGCCAAAGAATTGGAAAAATCCATATATAGGTCGCACCTGAATATAGGTCGCACCTACGTCAAAATGTGGACCGTGTTTAGCTCTGCTGCAAATGTCTCTTCCACAGGAGCGCACAGCAAGGCTTTTAAGAAGATTAACACTTAAAAACAATTAATTGTTTGATAAAAAATTATAGCAAATATGTGTCTGAGCTGAACTTTTCTTTAATAAATGAATAATTTTAGCAGGATAAACACCTAAAAAATATATATTTGTTAGCTGACATTATTGTAAGAGTGTGTCTCAGTTTAATTTTTGTTAATAAATTATTACAAATCAGCTTATTTTATAAAAAGCCATACTGTATATAGGTCGCACCTGACTATAGGTCGCAGGCCATGAAAAAATGATAAAAAGCCGCGACCTATAGTCCGAAAAATACGGTAAGCTAATCTGTGAACGGGCTCCGTGCTTCAGAGGATGGCAGCAACACTGCATCGGTAAAGACTGAAACGCTGTTTGTTTCTGGCTGCTTTCGTATGCCTGCAATAAAAGAGGAAAAGAGGAAAGGGGCGGGTGGTGCAGGGGTTAGTGGGAGAGTTTGAACTGCTGTGATTTGGTCCCATCTGGTATTGATTTCCATGCTAAGGCACACTTAATACACATGACTTTGAAGCCCCAACCTCTTTCATTTTAACCAACAAAGACTCGCACAAAAGGCCAGTGTGCAAATTCTTCACTGATGCTATCAGGGCCTACTTCCCCCCCTCCACCCACCATCAGCCCCGCTCTTGTGTGTGTGTGTGCATTTGCTTGTGTTAAATGCGCACCGTGTTTACACATGTTGCAATCATTTTATGGATATTTCTGAGGCAGATTGTTAAATGCCAGATCCGCTCGTTTAGCCTGCGTACAGGGCCCCCTGTCCGAGGGCGTGCAGGGAGATGTTTATTTATTTATTTTCTTTTTTTACTTTGACTGCTTCTATCTCGTGGGCGTTGAAGGGGAAAAGATCAAACATTTATTGTTTATGCCGCTTCAGGAGAAGCGCAGAGAGAGCGCGGTGTTAATACTGTAGTTACAGGTATCAATCTGGAAGATAAAGCGTAACGGACTTGGAGAAACTTTTTCCTGTCCAGATGTGTGCAGCACTTTTTTTGGGAGGAGATCAACAAATGTGACAAGTACTTCGCTCTGGGCTCTTCACATCTGTCTGATGGAAGGCCCCTCCTCTTCTTTTCCGCTTTGGCTCTCTGTCTTGGTTCCTGTGTCATACCAGCCCTTTTTGGGGCGGGGGGTGCTGCTTTAATAGCAGCCAGAGAATGTGTAGAATTGGGTCATTTCAGCATGGCAGCGGTTCAACAGAGAACAGCACTGCTTGGCCCTGCCAGACGATATTGATGCCAGATGTCAGCACTAACAGAGGGAGAGGAGGAGAAAGGTGGTGCGATGGAGCAGGGGCCACATCAAGCCACATGAAACATGTTAGAGTGAAATTCTGTCTCAGCAAAAAATAAAAAAAAATCATAACTCTTTGAACTCTATTTAAACATAAGAGCACTGAAGATTTTTTTTTTTTGTGTGGAATAAACAGTTGTTTGGTTTACACATTTTTTTTAAAAATCTTTTTGTTTATTTAAAGTCTTCCCATCTTTTTTTATTCTTGGCTGTTTTTATTTTTTATTGGCTGCCACCCTCATGTGCCACTGTTCCTTTTTGTAAGCTTATTTAACTTTCGTCATCGTAAAAAAAAAAAAACTCTCTACCATACCTGTAGCTACCCCACACATGGACCAAATTGAGGCATTTTTCCATTACATAGTTAATGAACGGATTCCCAGACCCTGCTAACCGACCCACCCCTGCTGTTTTCTCTTCCTCTAACTGGTGTGTGTGTGTGGTGGTGGTGTGTGTGTGGGGGGTTGCATCATTATGCCCCAGTGAAGTTAGATTTTTCTTCTTCGACACACACAAAGTTGCCCGTTAGCTGCCCTTCCTATAGCTCTCAGTGAGAGTCATTACAGGGGTGAGGAAGGTTGCTTCTCACCCTCTCCTCCTTCACTTTTCCCCTCTCTTTCTGTAATAATGAAGCCGGGGGGTGAGGAGGAAAGGGAAGCTTTGTCTTCTAAAGCGACTGATTGGCTGCTGCTAGCCAGACAACTAAATTCAAACGTCTGAAAACAGATAAACAAGCGTTTGTATCTTTTGTTGTTTGTGGGAAAACGACAAGCGTTAACAATCCCCCGTGTGTGTGTGTGACGCAGGTACTACTTCAAGAAAGCCAGCGACGAGTTCGAGTGCGGCGCCGTGTTCGAGGAGGTGTCAGACGACGGCTCCTTGTTGCCCACCTACGAGGGCAAGATCCTGGGGAAGGTGGAGAGGATGGAGTGACGCCGTGCTGTCAGGGTTGTGGGTTACACTCCTGCGGACGCCTTTGTGGATTTCCTTCATTTAAGCTAAGACTGTAGGACTGAAGGTGTGGAAGGAAGCCTGAGGTTCAGCAGATGGGACTCGAAGAAACACAGAAGACAAACAAAAAAAAAAGGATATTTACCGGACTTTGGAGAAAACAGCTGCCTTGAATTGAAGAAAACATGGACTCTGTGTGTGTTGGACTGAAGTCTTTCCAGCTGAGACTTTAGGTGAATGACCACTCGTCGGGGAAGCTGTGGGCTTAAATCTGGGACTGAGAGCTGACCTGAACCCTGCCTGTGCTGGTGTCTGCTCGTGAGCGCCCTCCAGCACATCGTGCACATGCAGACATAACATTTACGTTGTTTTGCGTCGTATGGGGTGCACGTGTTGCAGTGTAATGATTTATATTACTATTTATTGGACATTTCCCCAAGTAGCTTGGATTAGACCGATTTTGAAATCGTTCCCTTCAGAGTCCTGCAGGAAAAGGAGCTGTTTTTACTGGTTCTTACTGTACCAGTAAAACTCCTCGCAAACGACTGATCTCTTCGCTGGGTGACGCTCGGAGAAATGGCCCTCGGACTTAAAAGTTCCATCGTATATTTACTACTGCAGCGCTATTTGTGGATGTTTTCCTATCTGCTCTGAAAGGTTCTCGGTGTTTTAGGGAAAACAAGCAAAAAAATATATATATATAATGCTTAAAGTTCTGCCCAGCTAGCCTTGATCAGTTAGTGCCTTTGCTTCCGTGGCGCAGGCATCGCACAAATAACCTACATGTGTAGGAAACTGCTCCGAAGCAGGTCCCCAACAATGTGTTTACACCAGTGTGAATACTTTCCAACAGAAAGCTCTATTATGTGTTCCTTAGTGTGTGTGTGTGCGTGTGTGTGTGTGAATCCTGCACTCTGAGCTGCAGATTTAGTTGCTTCTAAACACTATGTCATAGTGTTTTTACTTGAGTACAGTAGCTGTGCCTACATGGATTATTCCCATGTTTTTACCCAGTTTTCAGGGTCTTTTAATCCCTTGGTTCTCACAAGGGGCCTTATGTTAAAAATATATTTTTTATGGCTTTCTATTATCATCATGTTTATGTTTTAATGATATTTTTCATGGCTTTTTTGGTTCCATGTGTAAACTGTAAATTATGCGTTCTATAGAGCTCCGTTGAAAAGATGCCTCGGTACTTTAATTATTGTAATTATAAAGAGATGTAGCCTTTATTAAAATGTTCTATTTTTCAAATTAGCCGAGTGCTTCCTGTGGTTTTGTGTGTGTGTGTGTGTGTGTTTGTATCTCACACAGCCTGCTGTGCAGAGTGCAACTCGTCGGGCCCTGTGAGAAATTTCCAATAGATTTACATCCATTATCAGCTCTTAATGCGCTCCCTGTTGGAAATTAAAGCATGCAGCATTAATTTGGCCACTAGAGCCTGTGAGTGTTTAATGGGAAGGCAGAGGAGCTAAGTGTGTGTGTTAATGAGACGTTTGGTAAATACACAGTCCATCATAAGTACACATGACTCCGCTGCTTACGTGGTCAAATGTTTGGCTTCCTGTGGTCCGTTATGTAAAGTGAGGGAGACTCATTTGTTTCTCAGACCTGAGTAGGGTTAACACGAAAGAGGGGTGCACCGATTGCAGTTTTCTGGCCACTCGCGGATTTCTAAAAAGTCTGACCTGCCGATTCGGATTTTGTTTGATAAGCGACACTGTCAGGTGTTATAAGGTCACAATGCACCTTCAATTTTCCAATATTATTTTGAAAAACATACCTTTGAACAACATCCTAGAAACAATACAAACTTGTTTTAACTGGCCACGAGGTAGTGCTCTGAAATATACATGAAGTTCAGACAATTATTGTTAAAACTACAACAACAACAAAATCAGTTTCTCGTGTAAGTATCGGCCGATTTCCCAAAATTAGGGAAATCGGGGCCGATAAATCGATGCACCCCTAAACAACTGCTGAACTTTAGGCACAGATGTTGAGGCAAAACCAGATGTTTATTAAAACAAAGTTACAGACATGGTCTCAAACTGACGACTGTCTGCTTTGGTTTGAACTTCTAAGATATTTTATAAATCCGTCTCTGACGTTAACGAAAGGCCTAATATTCCTTGAAGGAATGCATATCACCCGCTGCATTTCACGCCCGAGTTTGTGCTCCACTCATGGGAATAAATTTCATTTATTTATTTATTCATTTTATAAAAATAAACACAACAAACACATGTCTCTAATATAAA
Source organism: Garcialebias charrua (assembly GCA_038048925.1). Taxonomy (NCBI): domain Eukaryota; kingdom Metazoa; phylum Chordata; class Actinopteri; order Cyprinodontiformes; family Rivulidae; genus Garcialebias; species Garcialebias charrua. The sequence continues at coordinate 8,999 of JBBPBX010053268.1, read as the reverse complement.
AAAGAAAATATAAAATGAAAGGCGGCAGAAGAAGAAAATATCTTATTATGTCTGCCCCTTTAAAAAAAATAATTCCAAACAATAATTATATATAAGTAATAATGAAAAAATGAATAACTCATCTCAATTTTCAAATTTCAAGATATTACATACATGTATTGAACTACTTCATACGTATTTCTTCAACAAATCACTCCATCATTTTTTTTAAACACAAACATTGACATTGCTTTTTTTATATCACACTCTAAGTCATTCCACAATCCAACTCCCTGGACTGAGGTAGACCGTCCCTTCAAACTAGTTCTGTATTGTGTCTTTACAAATACATCAGTTCCCTTTAGGTTGTAACAGCTTGATCTTTTAACAAAATGTCTCTGAATATTTAAGGGTAGTGCATTGTTATGAGCTTTATACATCATCATTAAAATATGGTAATCTACTAAATCATGGAACATCAGTAATTTCAATTGAAAAAATAATATACTAGATGGATGACAGTAATGTTTTCTTGCAATAATCCTTATGGCTCTTTTCTGTAAAATAAAAATAGGTTTTGTAATAGTTTTACATGCTTTTCCCCAAACATTAATGCAATAAATTAAATGTGGAACAATGATGGTGTCATACAACAGATACAACGCTTTGTCATTCAATAGGTCCCTAATCTTATACAGTACAGCAATGGATTTAGATATTTTCATTTTTACAGAGTCTATATGGTTTTTCCAAGTTATTGTGTCATCAATGACGACACCCAAGAACTTGATCTCACTCACTCTACAGATCTCAAAACTGAGGGTGGTTTTGAGCACAATCTCCTGCGACATTGTGAGATGTACCACATCGGTGAAGTTTGAGTTAGCTGTGATGTAGACGTACATCAGTGACGGTGGTTCAGGAGAGATTTTGCCACCGGGCAGTCAAACAAGCGCTCGCACGGATCAAAACATCGCCTGTGGCAGCGGGCGATAACTAAAGTGGCTCAACAGTCAAACCACGTTCAAATCCCAGCAGACATTTATTTTCCTGACATTAATCTGAAAAAAATTTTAAGCGTTCGGCGACATCATCCTTCCGTTTTACGACGACCTCTGTCAGGGTCTGCCCTGGCGCCACATCAGCTCCCGCCTGATGTTTAGCTGACGCACAGAAAACTGTGATCGCAGAGTTCACCCAGAATCCAAACATGATGTCGTTTAAACGGTTAAACAGCCCCTTGGGTTCACACACACACACACCTCTCACACACTCTACGCTCCTCCTTTCAACCTGCCTGGGTTTAGAGAGTTGCTTATGCTGCCTTTCATATTGAAAGGGCATCATGATATTGTTAAAATACCATTTTGGCGCCTTTCATCAGGAAAGGTCAGTGCATACACTTGAAGGCCATCCTTTGGAGTCTTCAGAAGCTCTTATTCAGCGCGGCGGCGCTGTCAGGAGGCCTTCTGAACCCGCCTGTGTGCACGGAGCTATTTTAGATGAAGGGTCATCTTTTTGAAGACTGCTGCAGGGTTTGGTGAACCGTGGACGGCTTCTTTCATCCACACTGAGCTTTCCATAAGTAGGTGAGTAGATGTGTTTGTGGGCTTTAGGTTTGATGATGGGCTTTAACGACCACCCGCCATCTTTCATGCTAAGAGTTTTAAACTGAGGTCCTTTAATAACGGGACGCAACGGAAAAGAGAACGATAGGAACTAAAAACCCCAAACAGGAAGTAGAAGCAGCTTCTCCTGCGTCAGGTTGATGTGCAGTCGTGATTTTTTTTTCCTTTCCAAAGTTCGTTGTTATGGTGCAAAATGTGTGACGTCGAGGCAACGCTACAAAACGTGAAAGACGTTCAGGGGAAAATTTGTTTGAATGTGGATGAAGTCGACGTTCAGTTGCGCGTGTGCTTCACTCGCTGTGTGTCACCACAAACCTCAGGTTCATTTAAACACACTTCAGCCAGCGCACTGGAGACGGCTATGAAGGAGGGAGACCCCCAATTTGTGCTCCTGAACCCCTTCATTTGGAACCTGGATCAGCCGTGCGAGTTGTTCCACACGAGGCTTCGACCCAGACAACCACAGGACTGCGGTCGACCGAGGGGCCTCGGATGGATTCTAGTCGGGCGCCGCCGACGGAGAAGATCCAGACACCGTGTGACCAATCACAGGCCGCCCTCCTCATTTCACCTCAGCCTGCCGTGTACATGTTGAAATAAACCTCAACCAGGGTCCGAAGGAGCAGCACACACTTCCATGTAGAGAGGAGCTGACACTAAACGTTGTTAAAGGGATGGTTTGAGAAGTGTAGTTCAGTTTAGATGTTGTAAATAATTAATATCTTACCTGCTGTTGGTAGCTCTTTGAACAACCTGTTTGGAGAAATAGTTTGATTATTTACTGCTGACGAATGGCAAAAGAGCAATAATGTTTTTGCCGGTGTGTGTTTATTTGTAACAACTAACCTAAAACTGCCAAAAACCACAGTCAGAAAGTAATTTATCTGTAAGGTAAAGTCATTCACTTAACATTTATATTTTTGCCACATAAGCCCACTTCGGCAGATCTGAATTAAGTACAGGGAGTCCTCGAGTTACGTCGCCCTCGACTTACGGCAATCCGGAGTTATGAACTTATAATTAATAAAAATATGAAAAAATACATATAATTTTTTTTTATTTACGGTAAATGTTCTTTATTTCATGTGTACATCACTTTGTTGCAGCTGTGGTTGTTTTAAATGGCTTTATAAATAAAGTATTATTATTAAAATTATTATTTTTATTATTTTTAAGCCGAATTACGCAGTTTCCGGTAGTTTCCGACAGTTTCCGGCCGCAATGTTTTTAGCTTCGGTTAGCTCCGGCTTCGACAGCCAAACCGTGTTGGTTCAGAGGTTGCTCCGCGCGGACACATGCGCTGCAGCTGAACGGCGGTTTTGCGTAGGGACAGATAGACCAAGGACAAAGACGCTGTGGAACGCGTGAAGCAGCAGACAGCAAGATGTAGTGGAGGAACCACGAGCTAACATGCTAATGCTAACGGACCCGACGGGCGGCGGTCCGAGACGCCTGCTGGGGCTGCGAGCTCACATCCATGTCTGCCTGGCAGCCTCAGATGTTTGATGGACACCGAGGTAACATGTTAAAACGCGGATAAACAGCAGCCTTTTTGGAGGGACGACACCAAGCTAACGGGGGGCTAAAATGCTAAAGCAGCCCGGACCCAACTGGCGCGGCGGCGGAGAGCCTGCTGCAGCCGGGAGCTCGCATAGATGTCTGCCTGGTAGCCTCAGATGTTGGATGAAGACCGAGGTAACATGTTAAAACGCGGATAAACAGCTAGGCAGCCTTTTTGGAGGAACGACACCAAGCTAACGGGGGGCTAAAATGCTAAAGCAGCCCGGACCCGACTGGCGCGGCGGCGGAGAGCCTGCTGCAGCCGGGAGCTTGCATCAATGTCTGCCTGGTAGCCTCAGATGTTGGATGAAGACCGAGGTAATGCTAAAACGCGGATAAACAGCTAGGCAGCCTTTTTGGAGGAACGACACAGAGCTAACGGGGGGGGTAAAATGCTAACGAGGCCCGACCGGAGACACGGACCTGACGGGTGGCGAAGACCAGTAAGAAATTGTATTTTTTAAATTTAATTACAGTACTGTATGCATGTCTCTAAATGTACTGTACTGTACAGTACTGTATGTGTTTTTTGATAATAATTATGTAGCTGTGTTAGGATAGGTAACTTGGTAACTGTTCATTACCGTACATGTGTATCAGTGGTGGCTCGGGTGGTCCCCGACACGTCAAAATCGGGTTACGAACGGACCGTAGGAACGGAACTTGTTCGTAAGTCGAGGACTCCCTGTATTCCATGCCAGTAAGGTCCCGTTTTCAGCCCATCACATGTGATCGGAGCATCTAAAGTTGATATGTCTTCCAGTAAAGTGTTTCTTCCTGTCCGTGGTGCTGACAGATGAAAACTTTCTGTTTCCCTCCCTGATCGCACGGCAAGATGCGCAGGAGATTGTGTATCTCACAACTGCTTTGGGAAATGGAGACAACAGGAGGTTTGAGGGCCAGAAATCCGATCTTCCGCTTGTGTGGAGCGACAGTATCGGACGCTGTGCCGCTTAAAGGGCGCAGAGGATGTGAGGTGTGATCGGTGTCCGGGGCCCGCCGGGGAGTTCAGCGTGCATCCTCCCAGCAGCTGAAGGAAAAGCAGCTTTTGTCAAACCAGGGTGCGTCCATTGTCCTCTTTTGTTGTTTACTCCAGACTTAAATTTCACCTTGTGCTTAGCCCCACCAAGCCACAGGAGAAGCATTGTTTCTGAACCTCCTGTCGCCATTACCCCCATCCCTCGCTAAACCGTCTCGTCTCCAACAGCTGGGGGCGGCTGCTCGTCTCATTGAGACAATTTTTTTTACAGTTGTTTTGCTGTTTTCTGTATAGTTTTTTGTTGCAAATTCTGCATCATTTGTGTTATTTTACCCATTCTAACGTTCGGCTCGTTCACGCAATGGGTGCTCTGACTTCTGGTTTATGTAACTCACACACTTTTACAAATATTTAACCTTAGAAATACACTGTTGTCTCTAATTTTTTCAACACGTTGTTCTCTTTGAAATCAGTTCAACAATTTTGCTACATACTGGTATGCTAGTTTTAGTTATAGATAGCTTTTTGCTGCTTTTAGCTTATATTTTACTACTTTTAGTTCTTTTGTTGTTATTTTAGCTTTGACTAGCTTTTTGCCACTTTTGCTAACTTTTAAACAACTGTTAGCTACAAATTAGGTACTGTTATGCAACTTTTAGCCTCCGGACAGTATTTTGTTACTTTTAGCTACCCTTCTACTACTTTAGTTTCTGTTAGCCATTTATTACTTTTAACTACTCCACAGCTACCTTTAGCTTAAAGCTAACTTTTTGCTGCTTTTATAATAATAATAATAATAATAATAATCATTTTATTTAAAAGCGCCTTTCATGACACCCAAGGACACTTAACAAACCAACACAGTGAATACAGAGCAAACATTATCAGCGACAAATTGAAATATAAAATACATAAAGGATATAAAATGGAAGATAAAAATACATTTAGTAAAGTTAATGATAAGCTAGTCTAAAGAGATGTGTTTTCAGGGCAGTCTTGAACAGAGAAAGGGAGGTGGTGTTTCGAAGGTCGGGCGGTAGAGCGTTCCAGAGGTGAGGGGCAGAGCAGGTGAAGGCCCTGCTCCCCATGGTTTTATACAGCGTTATGCAAATTTTAGCTTTTAAATATCATTTTACTTTACTCAGCTGTTAGCTTGCCTTACTACTTTTACAGTTAAGCTAGTGTTTTCCTACTTTAAGTTTGTATTTGACTTATTTTAGCTTTTAGCAGGCGTTCTGTTTGTTTTAGCTCGAGTCACCCTTCAGCAGGTTTCAGCGCTCAGTGCAGTTTCACAAAAAGTGTAATTTCTTTAGCTGTTTTGTGTCTCTTCTGTCTTTTGGCCTCCTTGTGGGTCGACGTGTGTGAGAGGAGATGAAGTGTAACGGTTAACCCTGTATGTTTTTGACTCTCTTTTTGTTTCTTTCTCAGGCTGAGGGATTGTGGGTAATACAGGTTGAGGACGTGTGGAGAGCAGGAAGTCATGTGAAAGAGAGAGAAAAGGAGTTAAAGAACCCAAACCAGGACATGTGGTTCTGGTTTGGGGCGCAGCTTGCTCTGATGGGGGGTGTCTGGGTTCTCTTTGCTCCAACCTGCCTGTTCAATCCAAACATCCCACTGATCACTAAACAATGCAGATGTCTCTAATGATCGCTGCATGTGGACTACAAAGAGATCAACAAAGCAGGATGGGAACAAATTAGCTGCACACACTTCTATCTGGATCAGAACATCAGAACGAGTGTTTTCTTTCACCGCAGAACACAGGAAATGTAAAGACACAGTATCACATGACAAACTCTTTGTTTTCTCTTTGGAAGAATGTATATTTCTGATATCCCCGATCAGGTTCCTGGTTGGTTGAAAGTGTGGGTGGGAGCATATTAACACGAGGCCTCTGGGCTCTGTGGATTCACTGTATGAACTGTAGTAAAGTTAGAACACACGTACTAAACTACCGGACACATTCAGATTGTTATAACACACACACACATTCAAACATGATGCTCTAATGAGCCTTTTTTTTTATATACGGGCACACATAAAACGCACCAGCAGACCACGACTGTGAGTGAGTTTATTAAAGGTTAACAAAACTGCCATATTTTAGGGTGGTAAATTCTGCCATCCTGTACCTTTAAACGTGGGACAGAAAGAGACTCCAGGTTATTTAAACTGATCCGAACAACTCAGACTGATTTTTTTTTTTTTCAAGAAAATAAAGAGCCTCTCTAATCCAGCTCGGATATGTAGCTGCATTCGCATCATATGTGGTACATGTGGTGGAAGGAAATTGCGTACACAGGGTCCCAGTTACATCCAACAAAAGTATAAATTTTAAAAGAAAAACAGTAAGATCTAAGATATGAACTAAGAAATACGCTAAACTAAGAATACGCAAATAGTACAAAAACAATACGCCAAACAACAGCAGAACAACAGCAGCAGCTGAACATCAAATGTCACAAAATGTCACACTGTTAACTCCTGTAATTACACATCAGTGACAAAGAAGTCAGGTAAATGTCTGATATTATTGTTGTTAATGATCTCAGGGATTCAGCCCAACCCAGGGCCAATTACTAACTACTGTACACCTAATGAGTTTAAAAATATTTCAGGTCTCCGTTTTCTGCATGTAAACGCTCGTAGCCTTCTAAAAAAACTTGATGAACTGAAAATCCTAATCACTTCTTCTGGGGCAGATGTGATCGTTATCTCTGAAACTTGGCTCAAAAAATCTGTTTCGAAAAATGACTTGGCAATCAATGAATTTAAGATCTATCGTTGTGATCGTAATAAAAAGGGAGGTGGAGTCGCTATTTACATCAGAGACTCTTTGGCTGCCACGATTGCGTCTAAAAAAACAATCGCAAACCAGTTTGAGGCTTTAGCTGTGAACATCAGTTTGAAAGGAGGTCAGCCCTTAACTGTTGTAGGTTGTTATCGTCCCCCCTCCGCAACACCTGAAGCTCTATCCTCCCTGACTGAATTCATAGGAAATTTAAAACACAATGAGATTGTTATGGCAGGAGATTTCAACATTGACTGGAATAAGTCGACCCCCCTCTGTGATAAATTCAGGGAATGTTGCCTATCTCTCAATCTAACACAACTTATCGATTCTCCCACCAGACCAAACTTAAAATGTCCCGAAAAATCTTCCACCTTAGATCTGTTTTTCACAAATGCACCTCACAAATTTCCTGGTATAGGTGTATTTGCTAACGTTTTGAGTGATCATTCCGTAATAGCAGCTCTTAGATCTACTAAACTTCCACCTGCTAAGCCCAGAATAATCCAAAAAAGGGATTTGAAACGTTTCTGTGAACAGTCATTCCTTTGGGATCTATCCCACTTTGATTGGCAACATATCCTACAAATCAATGACGTGAACACCGCTTGGAACTATTTTCATGGTAGTTTCATTTACTTTGTAAACAAACACGCTCCTTTCCGGCAGTTCAGGATAAAGGGCCGTGACAGCCCCTGGTTTACTCCTGAACTAGCTGATCTCCTGCACTGGAGAGATCATCTTTGGGCAGCAGCAAGAAAATCACACTCAGACACTGATTGGTTGAAATTTCGGCAGCTAAGGAATAAATGCACAACTGCCATTAAAGCTGCAAAACGTAACTACTTCTTATCTCAGACCTCCAAAAATCTAAACGATCCTAAAAAATTCTGGAAAACCATTAAATCTCTCTCAGGCACCCCCCAATCATCTGACCTCCCATCACAATTTCTTGTTGACTCTGTTCCTGTGTCAAATAAGCACGAGATCCTGAACTGTTTCAATAAACATTTTGTTGCTTCTAGTTCTTTATTTGATACAGTTACAAACGGAAAATCGGCCACTTTATCTAATAATCAAACTTCAACAAATCAAATCCCTCCTACAAGCCAACCATCTGTTAATCACACCTTCTCTTTTTCTCCATTCTCAGTCAGTGAGGTAAATAAACTGTTAAATGATCTTGATCCTAAAAAATCTGCAGGTCCAGATGAACTTCCACCTTATTTCTTAAGGCTGGCTGCTCATATCATCACAGTCCCTGTGACCCACATCTTTAATCTGTCCATAAGCCAAAACACCATTCCGGATGCTTGGAAAACAGCCTTTGTTCTTCCTTTGCTGAAGGGAGGTGACCCCACCTCACTGAACAATTATCGACCGATCTCTAAACTCTGCATCTTAGCCAAGGTTCAAGAAAAACTGATAAACTCTCAGATCAAAAATTATCTGGACTCATTTAACATCTTACCTCTCCATCAATCTGGTTTCAGGAAAAAACACAGCACAACAACTGCTTCTCTGAAGGTTCTGAATGATGTTGTTGAAGCATTGGATGCTAAGGACTATTGTGCTGCACTTTTCTTAGACCTGTCTAAAGCTTTTGACACTGTGGATCATAACATCCTGTGTCATAAGCTCTCAGAAATCGGTTTCTCTGATCACACCATCGGTTGGTTTTCTAACTATCTTTCCAATCGGAGGCAATGTGTTCAACATAACGGTGCTTCTTCCAGCTATTTAACAGTTAAAAATGGTGTACCACAAGGCTCAGTTTTAGGACCAACTCTCTTTACAATCTACATAGCTAATGTAGGTCACTGCATCCCTGATGCATCCTTACATTTCTATGCTGATGATACAGTTGTTTATTGCCGAGCTAAAACAGTAGCTAAGGCTTTCCAGTTACTACAATCCGCTTTTGACATCATCCAGTCAGATTTGTTCCGTCTCAAACTTGTCCTAAATGCTGATAAAACAAAAGGGATGTTTTTTTCAAATAGGAAGGCGGTTCCAGCAGATCCTCCTCTGATTTTATCTTCAAATGGTGTCCCTATTGAGT
>JBBPBX010053267.1:9931-23904 GCA_038048925.1 Garcialebias charrua | reverse complement strand
TATTGGTAGAATGATGTTAGAAATACAGCTGCCTACCCAGGCCTGGATCTGCCTCTGGGCAGTGGGTTTCCCGTGGGGGCCAATGAGTTTGATGCTATTGGCCCCGGGGTGTCACTGCGTGTCGTCGCTGGCGGGGCTTTTCCGGTTCTCCCCTATGGTCCGATCTGGGGGGTGGGTGAGTGGTTCATCCTGTGTGGGTGGCCCTGGGGGCTCCGCGCTCAGGGTCTCTCTTGCGGTCTTGGGCTCTGGTCCCCTCCTTTGTCTGCCTCGGGTCTTGGGGGTCGGGTCTCTGCTGCTTCACGGTCACTATTAAATGTTCTATTAGAGAAGCCTTATACACTTATGCATGCTCTCAACCACACACAAATAGATGCAGGGATGCATATGCAGCCAGGTATCATATGTAGATATGTATGTGAATGTATATGCACGTGTTTGTATGTATGTATATATGGGTAGGTATGGGTATATATATTTATGGAAATTTACTGCAAAGCCATGAATATTCTAAGTTCTTTATACATATGTATTTTGTTGTGTTTTGTCATGTTCTTTGCAGGTGTACAGACAGCGGTCGGGTGTTTTTGCCTTGTGCTCTCTTTGTGTATATTTCTTATATTTTGTAGACTTACTTTCCGTCTTTCCTTTCTTTCTATACTATTATTTAAAAAAAAAGAAAACTCCACTAGATAATTACTAGAATAAATATTTCATAATAATGGTGTGGAGAGGATGGCTGTAAGGGGAAGGGAGGCCATCAAAAAAAGGAAAAAAAGAAATGCAGCTGCCAGGAAAAAGACAAAAAGGAAGGACAAAGGAGATATATGGATGCAGTTAGAGAGGACATGAAGGTAGTTGGAGTGAGGATAGAGGATGCAGAGGACAGAGTGAGGTGAAGGAGGATGACTCGCTGTGGCCACCCCTGAAGAGGGAAAAGTTGAAAGAAGAAGAAGAAGACCTTTGTACCAACTTGTGTCTGCCTTGTTCTGGGTCTCATACTACTCTGGGTTCCTCGAGTCTTAACGTGTTCCAGAATTCAGCTGTGTGAAATGGTAATGCTGAAAACAACTGTCAGCAAGAGCAAACGTGTTCTCAATATGTCCCCCCCTCCCCTAAATTATCTCTTTTGCAGCTTAACTCAGACTTTTCTCTTCTGAATATTAGTGTTTCTTTACTTATCATACTTCCTACATTAAGCTCTGTAGACACATGCAGATAGTCATGTGTGACAACCAAACCTTTCAGATACGTAGTTTAGGATATTTTTCAACATGACTTGCAGTTTAAGCACTGCCACTGCTTGTTTGATGGTTACAGTCTGCATTTCCATCTGCCTGTACTATTAGGAAGGATGTGAGCAGGTGAGAAGCAAGTCTGGTTTACCATATTTTTTGGCCTATAAGTTACACATTTTTGCATAATTTCCATGTCCTGTGACTTATACACTGAAGCGATGTATTTATGTTTTTTCCCAAAATTTATAAACCAAATTTTGACAGAGATATGACCATTTTCATTCATTCTGACATGGAAAATATTGAACACTACCATTTTCAGCTGCCAGATGGCACTCAAGTAGTATGGCAAGCTGTTGTGTCATGTAACACGTAAAAGTGGCTAATAATGACACATTTGGCTTGCCATAAACTGCCACCTTCGTCCAGCTCTGGGATCATGCCTGGATCAACTGTCAAATCAGCCTCATTTCTCTGCGCCACCCTGGGGAAATGCAGCTAATTTGACCGCTGAAGTGCATTTATTAAGTAAAAGTTCAACTAAGACTTTACTATAATTTTGAGCAAACAAAACAATTATTTTTAGGTGGTTGCCTTTTTAAATTTCCAAGAAGTGCACAGTGAGTCGTCCCTCTGCGTGCTCCCACTTCCGTACAATTGCTTTTGAAATGCAACGGATTTGACCGTCAAAGTGCATTTATTAAGGAAAAGTTAGACTGAGACACCTTTGATATAATTTTGAGCAAACAAATAAATGTTTTTAGGTGTTAACCTTGCTAAATTCTTGTTAATGTCCTCCCGTGCACGCTCCCGCGGTCACCATTTGGCAGCCAATTTATTTTTGACACAACACAGGCCCACATTTCTGGGTTGTTAGCAGTGACACATAACAAATGCGACATGTCAGCGGTTATGCATAATAGATGCGACTTATACAACGAAGCAACTTCTTTATTTTTTCTACTTTATAGATATTTTTGGACCGATGCGACTTATATGGCATTGCGACGTCTACGATGGATAATGCGGTAGGTACCATAGTGATCCTAATGAGCTTCATGCAGCAGCTTTAAAGGATAAATGAAATCAAATCTAAAAAAATCGATATAACAAGAATGTAATTTAGTAAACAACATAAACATACTTTGTATGCTTTTTTCAAGTTAGTAGCTTAAATAAATAGTTTTTTATGTTTTTCCTGCTAAATTCCGAAGTGTTGTAATTTCTAGAGGTCAGGAAGGAAATGACGCATATTTGAAGGAAATTACGCATATTTGTCCTCCGCACTACCTTCCAGTCTTCCTGTCTGTCATTTAAAATGGAAGTAAAAGACTTTTTTGAATCCGAAGAAATGCAGGAACACCTAGTGGGGGTAATGGATTTACAACCATATCAGTTTGAACCTGAACCGACAGTTTGATCTCAGAATTCTGATGTAAATACTTCAGATTCTGAGGATGAGGAGGATCATGGCCTACAAGACAACGAGCCCAATGACAGAGTTGGCAACGTGGAATGGTAAGAATTGATCCCCCCCCATATCACTTTAGTTTGTCAAAAACAGTTTGGTGATTTAGTGCATTAATGGGCATTTCTATCCTGGAAATACGAATAGCCGTGCGTTAGCCGCCGCATGCTAGCGCCGCATGCTAACGTTAGCATGCGGCGGCTAATAGCTTCACATTGTCCGTGTCGAGGCCCAGGGGTTCTGTGTTTATCTGTGACCCATCACATCAAACTGAAGGTTAAGTCTCAAAGTGTTTAGTAGAAAAAATAGCCTAATTAGAATAACCTACAAAAGTCTTCAGAGCAAATGTTAATAAATTATTGTGATTTTATAACTGTATATCATATCTCTTGAACTGTTCATTTTAGGAGGATCTAAGTATCAAATTGTTGATGTTTTTTTTTACAAATCAGCAATGTAAAAAAGGTGTTGAGGTAATTATGACCAAATGTAACTTAATTGTCAGTTTGATGTGATGAAAAGTTTTTTGTTCATAATATAAATGAAGCTACACATTACTGTATGAGGGACAACCGTGGCCCAACCTACGTCATACGTGGGAGCGAGAGCAGGCGGGGGGAGGGGGGTCAAAAACACCGGATGAGATTTTTTTCACTTTGCAAATGCTAAATTTGAGTTAGGGTGAAATTTTTGACTTGTGAAAATTTCTCAACAAGCTTATTTTATGCTTTTCATTAGACTACTATTAGCTTAAAAACACTTTTCATTTCTCCTTCATGTCATTTGGGACGGCTGTGGATGAGTGGTTAGAGCAGTCGTCCTCCAGTGCAAGTGTTAGGGGTTCAATTCCACCAACTGTCACATGCTGAAATGTCCCTGGGTAAGACACTGAACCCCTCATTGCCTCCAATGTGTGTCCCATCAGTGTATGAATGTGATCTAAAGCACTGATTAGTCTCTTTATAATGATTTGTTCAATTAACTTTGTATAGATCTACGAAGTAGTAGAGTGCTGTATGGATGGTTAAATGAGGCACAGATTGTGTTGTAAAGCACTTTGAATATCTTGATAATAATATAGAAAGGCACTATATAATTACAGTCCATTTACCATTTGAACTTGGTCTCTTTATTCTTTTTATACAGTTTTTGCATAAAAAAACTTCTCAGCTTAGATCTTTGCAAAGTTGGTCCGAAATTCGTGTTGGTCTTTAAAGAAAAAAGTTAATTGATGTTGGGATTTCAAGCAGCACCTACAGTGTCATCCTTGTTCATTTATTAAGAATTTTTCTGATTTGTTTAAATCTGCACACCAACACCAAGCAGATTAATTATTTTGACTTGAACTTTAAATGGAGCATCAATGTCAGTAAAACTCCTACCAACTGATTTAGTTGTAAAAATTCCTTTTTTTTTCTCTGTCATAAACATTTAAATAACAAACTAGCGGTGTGATGAGACAACTGCAAACAAATGTTATTCTCACACCTATCCAAATACGTCCTGACACACCCCTTTTTAGAAAGAGAGTAAAGAGTTTACTGTAATTTCTCAGGTTTCTGGTGTTGGCAGTGAGCTAAACAGTCTGGGGAATTTAAAATAAAACAAAGAAAAACCTGATTTTCCTTCAGTTTCTCTGCCAATCCCTCTCTAACTCCCTGAATCCTTCTCAGCTTTGTGCGCTTAAAGCCATCTGGCAAGGATTGCAGCTTCGGCCTTTAGGGAAACCACTGCCTTTATTACAATCATATTATATGTTTTATTTTTATTTTTTTATCTTGTTGCTTGAGAACTAAAAAAAGTCAGCCATATTCAATCACCCCTATTTTAATGTTCCCTGCCAAGTGGTTATCACCATGATAACAGTATAGTTTATTTATCTGACGAAAAATAATAATCTGTGAAGCAAAATAAGAATACAGTAAATTATAGTTTTGTTCCTTCCTGCTTCTGCTTATACTAAACAGACATGGGCTCAAATGATTACATGTGCAAATTGAAAACTCAAACCTTAATATGCATATAACACCAGGAGTTGGCTTCTTAACTATTAAATCTTCAACAGGACATGTTTAGACTGCACTTACAAATAGGCCTTAAGAGTGCACTTAGTGCAGGGACTTCTTTGTGCTTTCTGATGCCATTTTTTAGCATAGCATCATGAATTTAAAAGATAATCAAAGAGAATATGCAAACATATCTGATTTTCCACTAATTTACTTATGATCATCACATCCCTTCCAATTTGCATACCGACCTAATCGCTCAACTGACAATGCCATCTCCTCTGCCCTCCACACAGCTCTCACACATCTGGACACGAAGGACTCTTATGTTAGAATGCTGTTCATCGACTTCAGCTCGGCATTCAACACCATCATCCCCCAACAGCTCATCCTTAAACTGGACAGTCTGGGGCTGAACACCTCAATGTGTAACTGGCTGCTAGACTTCCTGACCGGGAGACCACAGACAGTACGGGTCGGGAGTAACACATCTAGCACCATCACATTGAACACAGGGGCCCCACAAGGATGTGTGCTGAGCCCCCTTCTATTCACCCTGCTAACACACGACTGCACACCATCGTACAGCTCCAACCACTTCATCAAGTTTGCGGATGACACAACAGTGGTGGGTCTCATCAGCAACAACGATGAGACGGACTACAGGAACGAGGTGAGCCGCCTGGCCTTGTGGTGCGGACACAACAATCTCACTCTCAACGTGGAGAAGACAAAGGAGATTGTTGTGGACTTCAGGAAGAGGGATGCCCAACATGCCCCTCTGACCATCAACAGCACCGCAGTGGAGAGAGTAGACAGCACCAAGTTCCTGGGAGTGCACGTCTCAAAGGACCTGTCCTGGAGCAGGAACACTGCATCACTGGCCAAGAAGGCTCACCAGCGTCTCTACTTTCTCCGCAAGCTGAAAAGGGCTGGAGCTTCAACCCCCATCATGTGCACCTTCTACAGAGGTGCCATAGAAAGTGTCCTGACCAGCTGCATCACTGTGTGGTTTGGTGCATGTACTGCATCCTGCCGCAAGAGCCTCCAGCGCATCGTGAGAGCAGCTGAGAAGATCGTCGGCACCTCCTTCCCCTCACTGCAGGACTTACACAGCAACCGCCTCACTCGGAAAGCCCTCTGCATGGCAGGTGATCCCACACACCCACTACACAGCTGTTTCAGACTGCTGCCATCAGGGAGGAGACTGAAGGGCGAGATACACTCGAGCGTTCTCACAATACGCCTATACGCTACGTACGTACGTCAAGGCAAAAGCGTAGCCCCACGTAGCCCCTCAGGGCACATACGCGCAAAGCTTTTTTTTTTACATCCGCGTGCGCGGTGCGCGGTGTCTGACCATAAACTTCCCCGGCGCCGGACTGTTTTGTATGTTACACAAATGAAATAAATTCCCCTTCTTTATCGCTGATCGGGCCTTTTCTTTTGTTTTTTTGCCTAAAGTCAAGTAATCACTTCTTCCTCCGTTCACTCCATGAATGAAATGAATGAATTCAGGTCCTACCTGGGTGCGCAATGTTTTAAATATCCCTGGTGGGCTGTGTGCTGCAGGAAAAGCACTCCCTGTTATTATTTTTATTTCTGAGAGAACTTTTTATAACATATATAGTAGAAACACCGCATCAGAACACCGCCGCGGTCTTCAGCGAGCTACATGAGCTGACTGAAAGCTGTCAATCATTTCAGTAGGCGTGTCAGCAAGTGACCAATCAGCGAGCTCAGTTGAGTCCCCTCCGTGCGCAGCTGCTCATATTACAACAAGGAGAACGCGAGCGTTTGAAAGCTGATAGTTTCTGAAGTATAGCAGCAAAACACATGCGCACAAAATGCGCGCGTAGAGTGGCGTACCTGAGGACGCTCAAGTGTATCTCGGCCTTGAGGAGTCTCCAGGCTCGAACCAGCAGACTGAGAGACAGCTCTGTTCATCAGGCAGTCAGAATGCTAAACACTCTGCCTGCTCTGCCTCCCCTCCCATTTGAACTGCCTTAACACAAAAAACTTTCTCACACATTACCACTACAACACAAAGATTTTAACACTGGACTCTGTGTCATCAAACGGGTTATTCACTAAACTCTCGGTCATGTGCTCATTCAGTTTGCACTACTTCTCATATTTGCACTAATGTTTGTATTACATTACTGCCTATAGTCATACTACTGTTTACATTCACTGTTTACATACTACTGTTTACATTCACTGTTTACATTTATTAATACTGTTTACATGTATTACTACTGTTTACATTTATTACTACTGTTTACATTTACACTACTTTTATCCACAGTATTCCTACGTCCCATGATGCTTTGCGCGAAATGTGCACACGACTTCCGGTTGACCGGAAACACCGTTTGTTTACATGCGAGTAATACAGTTGAAGACAGTCCAAACTTTGTTGTTTTCGTTCATTAAAAATGTGGGAACACCACTCGTTTTGTTAAAAGAGGAGGGACAAATAAAAAGAAATTACAGATGTGACCTGATCGCGCAGACATAATTTAAAACGACATAAATAGCGAACGCGTTTGCTCCGGCCTCTCGGCTAAGGTTTGTTAGCAGCTATCCCGGCTAAAAATACCGGGAGCATCTGAGATCTATCGTTTTAAGACAGTAAATCTTCCAAAACGCTCATTAATATCCCTCCCCGAATAAAAAGAAATAACATATGTGACCTGATCGCGCTGACATAATTTAAAAATACATACATAGCGAACGCGTTTGCTCCGGCCTCTCGGCTAAGGTTTGTTAGCAGCTATCCCGGCTAAAAATACCGGGAGCATCTGAGATCTATCGTTTTAAGACAGTAAATCTTCCAAAACGCTCATTAATATCCCTCCCCGAATAAAAAGAAATAACATATGTGACCTGATCGCGCTGACATAATTTAAAAATACATACATAGCGAACGCGTTTGCTCCGGCCTCTCGGCTAAGGTTTGTTAGCAGCTATCCCGGCTAAAAATACCGGGAGCATCTGAGATCTATCGTTTTAAGACAGTAAATCTTCCAAAACGCTCATTAATATCCCTCCCCGAATAAAAAGAAATAACATATGTGACCTGATCGCGCTGACATAATTTAAAAATACATACATAGCGAACGCGTTTGCTCCGGCCTCTCGGCTAAGGTTTGTTAGTAGCTATCTCGGCTAAAAGTACCGGTCGCGCCTGACATATATCGTTTTAAGACAGTAAATCATCCAAAACTCTCATTAATAAACCCTCCCTGAATAAAAAGAAATTACAGATGTTACCTGATCGCACAGACACAGCCATAGAGAAGGATGCAGGAACACTCTTTCTTTGTTTTGGGTCCGTGTTGAAAACACTGTTGTTTTAGCCAAAGATTTAGCTTGGTCCGGTTGTTGGTGCAGCCGCGAACAGCACAGCAGGTACCTGAACCCCGGTAGGACATTTCAGTAAACGTTCCGTTTAAACAAAAGCTGTGTTTGCTCCGATAAAATGAATGAAAATAACTTTCAAAAACACCCGCGATCCATACTCCGCCAATGGAA
Source organism: Garcialebias charrua (assembly GCA_038048925.1). Classification (NCBI taxonomy): domain Eukaryota; kingdom Metazoa; phylum Chordata; class Actinopteri; order Cyprinodontiformes; family Rivulidae; genus Garcialebias; species Garcialebias charrua. The sequence goes on along the minus strand of JBBPBX010053267.1, from coordinate 15,658 downwards.
TACAGGCACTTCCGGTGTCGGACAGGAAGTTCAATGCACATTCGCAAATACAGTGACACCCTCAGGAATACTGTGGATATCTACACTACTGCTGATACATATACAGTATTCTCTGACCAGCCTTATTTAAGGATGCCCAATGTGCCTTACTGCATATGCCACTTTTGCCTCTATACCAACATCAACTACCTCATACATATACTGTGTACATTAACTCATATGCTGCTTTGCCACTCTTTGCAAATGTCAATGCTAGAACCTTCAGTTTATTTTATAGATATACTTTTTATACTTTTTTATACTACTATGCAAAAACTCAGGACAGTATTACACTTTTATTATTTCATTTTATGCTTATGTTCATTAAATGTTTAGTGTTTTAGTGTTGGTGTAAATTTTCATACTTTTATACTACTATGCAAAAACTCAGGACAGTGTTACACTTTTACTATTTTATGCTTATGTTTATTAAATGTTTCAGTGTTTTAGTGTTTAAATGGTTACTGTTGCACCGAGGGACTGAGAGAAACACAATTTCAATCCTGTGTATGTCCTGTACATGTTGCAGTTCTGACAATAAAGTTGACTTTGACTTTGACACAGTCCCTGTTTCCTTGTAGTCTATTTTCTCCTCTCCCTTCTTTTCCCATGACATTGTTTTCCATCCTAGAGCGAAGATGGTAAAATTGGAAACACCCTCCATTCCATCGTCCATCTTGTGGGCATGATACTGTACATTGAAAAATAAGTGAGGTACCAGCTTCTATTCTGGTGTATGACCACATCTAGTATGTACACAGGGTCCCAGTTACATCCAAAAAGAAAAGAAAAAGAAAAACAGTAATAAGATCTAAGATATAAATAAGAAAAGCATCAGCTAAAAAATATGCTAACCACTAATAGCATAAAAACACGAAACACAATACACCAAACAGCAGCACGAACATGAGTCTGTGTGAGCAGATACCATACCATACCATTTTATTTATAAAGCACTTTGAACAGGAACAAGTCCACACCAAAGTGCTGGACAAACAAACACGCAACAGGCAACACATACAATGAAGTACAACACGAAAAACATAAAAACATTGCAGATCATAAATCAAACGATCCAGTACAAATCAGCTGGCATTGAAAGCGATGGAGTAGTAGTGAGTTTTTAACCGGGATTTGAAAACCGAGAGGGAGGGGGCCTGTTTGATGAGCAGCGGTAACTCGTTCCAGAGTCTTGGGCCTGCTACAGAGAACGCCCTGTCACCCCTGCGCTTAAGGCGAGTTTCTGGAACTATTAAGAGTACCTGATCCTCTGACCTCAAAGCACGTGGAGGGACATATGGGTGTATCAGATCTGAGAGATAGGCGGGGGCGAGACTGTTCAGCGATTTGTAGACATACATGAGAATTTTGAATTGGATTCGAAGATGAACCGGTAGCCAGTGAAGGGAGGCCAAGACTGGTGTAATGTGCTCTCTTTTGCGTGTGCTGGTTAAAAATCGGGCAGCTGCGTTCTGAACCAGTTGTAATCGTGCAATGGTGGCTTGACTGACGCCAAACAGAAGTGAATTGCAGTAATCAAGCCTAGATGTAATGAATGCGTGAATCACTGTCTCCAGGTGCTTTTTGGATAATATGGGCTTCAGCTTAGACAGACGCCTCAGCTGGAAAAAACAGGATTTGACAATCATGTTTACATGACTGTTGAGTTTCATGGAAGGATCCATTATCACTCCCAGATTTTTGACTTTTTGTTTTTCGGACAGGGGTAGAGCAGACAGGTCAATGCAGTGGTTTGAGGTTGTGTCATTGGGAAGGAACAATATGGCTTCAGACTTCTTATCATTGAAGCTTAAGAAATTTAAAGCCATCCAGTCCCTGATGTCAGCCAGGCAGTCGAGCAGAGGTTGAATAGAGCCTGTACCATTTTGTCTTAGGGGGAAGTAGATTTGACAGTCATCAGCGTAGAAGTGGAAAGGTATATTGTGTTTCCGGAAGATAGCACCGAGTGGCAGCAGGTATAAGGAGAACAAGAGAGGACCCAGGATGGACCCCTGCGGAACCCCCCATTTAAGAGCCGCCACTGCAGAAGTAAAATCATTGATGGACACACAAAAAGACCTGTCAGAGAGGTAGGATCTGAACCAGTTTAGGGCTGATCCTGAGATGCCCACCCACTGCTCCAACCTAGCAATGAGGATCTCATGGTCGATGGTGTCGAAAGCGGATGTGAGGTCCAATAGGACAAGCAGCACAGAGTCACCAGTATCTGTGGATAGAAAGATGTCGTTAAAAACCTTCAGTAGGGCAGTCTCAGTGCTGTGGAGGGATTTGAAGCCAGACTGGAATAGCTCGGGGATAGCGTGATCCTCCAGGAAGCACTTTAGTTGGGACTCAACTATTTTCTCTAGAAGTTTAGAAACAAATGGGAGTCTGGAGACAGGCCTGAAATTGGATAATACTGACGGGTCGAGGTTTGGTTTTTTCAGGAGGGGTTGAACAGCAGCATGTTTTAATGATTTTGGCACCACACCCGAGGATAGACTGCTATTAACAATAGAGAGAATGGAGGGACCTAGAGTGTGAAAAACCTCCTTTAGAAGCCGAGGGGGGACCACATCGAAGGGGGAGCCAGATGGTTTCAGGCTGCACATGACCTGCTCTAGAGAGGACAGAGAGACTGGTTCAAAATGTTCAAACACAGCAACAGATTGAGGTGGGATGGATGGATCGTGAGATGGAGGAGAAATGAGAGCCCTGGTGGTTGCGATTTTATCTAAAAAGAAATGTTGGAAGTTCTCGCACAGCTCAGTCGAGGCTTCCATGGGTGATTGTTCAGTGAGGTGGAGAACAGAGTTTAGGGTGGAGAACAGAACTCGAGGGTTACGAGAGTTTGCAGCAATGATATCAGAGAAGTATTGTGATTTAGCAGTTTTCACTGCTTTCTGATATCGGCGCCAGCTCTCTTTTACCATCTCAAAAGAGACCTGCAGACTGTCTTTTTTCCACTTCCTCTCCACCTTTCGGCATTGCTGCCTCGCAGCTCTGGTAGTGTCATTCAGCCACGGTTCGGCCCTGAGTTTTGGTCTTCTCGTTTTGATAGGCGCTACTTGATCCAAAGCCTTTAAACAAACAGAGTCAAACTGGTTTGTCAGCTCCTCAGTGCTGGAGAGGAACCCCGGGGGCTGAATTAACATGTCATTGTTGTAAACCTCAGTGAAACGTGCGGCAGTTAAATGGTTAACATTCCTGCCTTTACGTGCAGGAATGCATGTTTTAGAGGTAACATGGGGGATGGTGAACTGAAAATTCACTGGCCTATGATCTGAGAATACATTGTCTCCTATTTCAAGGTTTGAAACAGTCACATCACATGTTAAAACAAGGTCCAACAAATGTCCACGCTGCTGCGTGGGAGAGTTCACGTGTTGAGTTAAATTAAATGAGTCCAATAAATCTAGAAAGTCCTTAACCATGGGCTTCTCAGGACAACACACGTGCAAGTTGAAGTCGCCTGAAATGACGACCCGAGAATATTTAGCTGTAATTTCAGCCAAGAAATCAGAAAACTCGCTGATGAAGTTCTTAGAACAAGGCGGCCGGTAGACAAGAGCACACAAAGTTACAGGTGAATGTCCGAGTTCAAACACAGTCAGCTCAAAGCTAGAGCAGGAGACTGGAATGGACAGTTGTTTACAGTCAAAAGTTGATTTGAAGATAGTTAATAATCCACCGCCACGACCTGATGGTCGCGGGTCGTTAAAAAACAAACAGTTTGGTGGTATTATTTCCGTCAGCGCGCTGGACTCACCCGACGACATCCACGACTCTGTGATGCAGAAAAAGTCCAAGTCGTGCTCTTCAAAGTAATCCCTGAGGATGAACGTTTTGTTGCAAACAGATCGGGCGTTGACAACACAGAATTTGATGATATCCGAGCTAGCCGCTGATGAGCTGCTAGCAGCTGATGTGCTAACAGCTGATGGGGGGGCGCGCGTCCGCGGCTCGCTGCCCACAGAGAGCTGCTCCGGCCGCAGATCCCCGTTGTTTTCCTGGTCCGTGCACGCGGGAGACTGGCGATGAGAATCGAGACCATCAGCTGAAGACAGCGAGGCAGAACGCCGGGCTCTGAGCTTCACCAGCCGGCCAGCTCGTGAGCCGCGTTTCTTCCTCCGAGTCGATCGATTTCTCCGTGCAGGCTGGTGCGAAGAGCAGCGGAGGTAAACGGGCAGCTCGTCTCCGAGCAACGGGGGCAGAGGGGGCCTCCCCGATCCCGAGGTACGCTCATACTGGCCCGAATCAGCGACATCCGCGGCAGCAAACCGTAAATCCAGAAGCTGCTTCCGATCATAAACCAGCAGTGTAGTTATGTCTCCAATGAAGAACGAACAAAACACAAAAATTCCAAACACCCACAGGAGAGGTGGACACGCAGCCATGCTTACGGGCGCCATCTTGGATCCCTTGGATCCAGATGAGCACGAATGAACACAGGAACATGAAACAGATCAGCAGCAGCATGAAACAGATCAGCAGCAACATAATGTGATTTTTCAGAGGGATTATTCTGGTTAGAGATTCATGAGTCTAACAGCCTCAGGGTAGAAGCTGTTCCTCAGTCTAGTGGTTCTACACTTAATGCTCCTCAACCTCCTTCCTGAGGGGAGTGGGGCAAAAAGTGTGTGTGCTGGGTGAGTGGGGTCCTTCATGATGCAGGTGGCTCTCTTCCTGCATCTGGAGGTGTAAATGTCTGTGATGGTGGGGAGACTGACTCCAACATCTTCTGTGCAGCCTTCACCACTCTCTGCAGAGCTTTTCTTTCTGCAGCTGTGCAGCCTCCATGCCACACGTTGATGCTGGAGCACAGGATGCTCTCCACTGCACACCTGTAGAAGGAGGTGAGGACTGAGCTTCTCAGACCAGCTCGTCTCAGCCGTCTGAGGAAGTAGAGTCTCTGATGAGCTTTCTTGATCAGGCTGGTGGTGTTGTTGCTCCACCTGAGGTTATCGTTCATGTGTACACCCAAGTACAGTACTTGTAGCTGGAGACCACTTCTGCTATTTATTCACTTGTGAAACACCTCCAGCTAGACAAAGTGACATTTAACCATTTTTACATGTGTTGTTTATTTTATTATCCTATCATCAACTCATTATGATCTAATTCACTTTTTAAATGTAAAATTATAATCTTATTAACTCAATTTGTTTTACCTCTTTGTGTTATTTGCAGTCTTGAGAATGTCACTGAGTTACTCTTCAGGGAAATCAAAGTGGCGGGGCAGCATGGTGGCGCAACTAGTAGAGCTGCTGCCTCTCAGCGAGTAGGTCCCCGGTTCAAATCCCGGTCCGGTGGTTTCTGGGTGGGGTTTGCATGTTCGATCCATGCATAAGTGGGTTTTCTCCGGCTCTCCGGTTTCCTCCCACAGACTAAAAACATGCATGTTAGGCTGATAGGTAACTCTAACTCTATATGTGTCCTTGTGATGGGCTTGCGACCTGTCCAGGGTGTCCCCCGCCTCTCGCACAGTGATTGCTGGACATGGGCACCGGCAACCCCTGTGACCCAAAATGGAAGAAGCGTTTAAAAGATAATGGATGGATGGATGGATTGGCGTGGCCAAAGATTAACCTATGCACCATGGCACCTGGTCGTGGGTAAAATTGCAACCTCAGCTTGCCAGAATCCGTCACTCTCCTCTGACGAGTAATAATATATATTATTTTATTT
>JBBPBX010053266.1:0-13402 GCA_038048925.1 Garcialebias charrua | reverse complement strand
ATGTATCGTGTTTTTTTTTTACCTCTTATACGTTAAATTTCTCTCATCTTTGTCATAAAGATGTCATAGTAAAATGAAAGACAGAAAATGATAGACAGAAACACACCTCTGCTATAATTTCGAGCTAACAAACAATTGTTTAGGTAAATTTCTTGTTAAATGACGGCGAAACGAGCCGCGCTCCTTTTTCCTGTTTTCACCGCTGAGCGATCACGGTGCACACAGGCAGCGACACTTTTTTTTTTTTAATAAAGCCGATTTAACCATTAAAGTACATTTATTAAGAAAACGTTAGACTGAGACACACCTTTTGCTATAATTTCGAGCTAACAAACAATTGTTTAGGTAAATTTCTTGTTAAATGTCGGAGATAAAGTCGCGCTCCTCTTTCCTGTTTCTTTAGACATGATCAGCCTGAGCCTCGGCCAGCTGTAGGTGCGCGCGCACACTGACTGACGATGTGACGTCTTTGTTTTAGCTAAGGTCCTACTTGGAACATAAAATTAGAAAAGATAAATAAATTCACAGACCTTTTTTTAGACGCCAGAAAGGGAAAAATATAGTTGTGTAGGTTTTAAAAAATTTAATACCTCGTCAGATGACGTTTATTACTTTTTAATAGCCTTAATTTGTGTTAATTTCATTTACTACCTTTTAATACCTTTTACAACCCCGCGGATACCCTGTTTATTTTAGTTTGTAACTTATCAAATATGAAACCAAAGCAGTTTGCCAGGGCTATATGTTTTTAGTTTATTTTAGAGAGAGAGAGAAAAAGATCATCATTCCGCTGCAGACGAGGGAGGGATGGGGGCGACCTGAAGAAGTGCATGTGCAGATTACTTCTACTAGCATATTTAGCTAGTTTATACCAGCACATTACGGTGAAGCAATGAATAACCCGAAAACAACCTGAAAAGCTCTGAGGTTTAGTGTACAGTACTAACGTTGGGCACGTTTTATTAAAAGAGGTGGAACACAATCTTATTTATCTTAAATTAGCACAGACAGATACCCTGATGCATGCTCAATAATCCAGGTAGAAAATTTAAAAAAGCTAAGTGTGGTCCTCTGGACATTCAAAAAACAAAACAAAGCAACAAAAAAAAAAACTGTAGAAACGTTTCGTCTTTCGTCCGGAAGTCTTTCGGACGAAAGACGAAACGTTTCAACAGTTTTTTTGTTGTTGTTGTTGCTTTGTTTTTTGAATGTCCAGAGGACCAGACTTAGCTTTTTTAGATAGCACAGACAGAGCTCAGCCAAAGCCTTAAAGTCCTCCATCACCGAGCCTGGCTGTTAGTTTAAACATCAGGTGTAATACAAGACAGGTCATGCAGCCACACTGCTGCAATACTGTGGAATAAATGCTGATACTAATTGTTTTATTTTTATTAGTTACTTTAATTGTGTTTTGCAATGATAGGATGCACTTACTGTTTTTAGTTTGTAATAAGCCTGGATGTTATTTTGGACTCTGTGCAGCTCCTAGAGATTAAATGTCCTCAAATAGCTCCATGTCATTTGCACAGTTTCGCTGTTGGCCAAATTGTGACATCAGATGCTTAGAAGATTAGAAGTACCGGTACCTCATTCTTACCAATGGGCAAAGTGGATTCTACGTCCAGGTGAGTAAATGTTGCAATTTTCAGTATACTGTATGTGCTTATGTGACAGATATCGGTGGCACAACTGGTAGAGCTGCTGCCTCTCAGCGAGAAGGTTGCCGGTTCAAATCCCGGTCCGGGGCCTTTCTGGGTGGAGTTTGCATGTTCTCCCCGTGCATGCGTGGGTTTCCTCCGGGTACTCCGGTTTCCTCCCACAGACCAAAAAACATGCTTGTTAGGCTGATTGGTGACTCTAAATTGACCCTAGGTGTGAGTGTGAGAGTGGATGGTTGTTTGGTGTGAGTGAGACAGGTCCCTCTTGTAAATGAGTCCCCGTGACTCAACGAGGCTAGCCTGTATAAATAAAGGTTGAATGAATGAATGAATATTTTAAACCTTCATTAAAACATATTGTACATTTATTCTTCCAGGTTCAGCTGACAGTGACGTGCCTGGAGCTGCAGAGCTGCACGCTGGTTATCTGGACACCAACAGAACACCTGGAGTTGGACTTTTCTTTTTTTTACAAATACTTTACAGATAAACAGATGAAACACTTCCATAACTTTTACTTTTCAAACATGCTTCCAACATTGATAGATGAATGTTTTTGCAAATAAGATTCAGCTCTGCCACAAATACCTTGATCTATTTAAAATGCAGTGGCACATAAATATTCATACACAACACATCAAGAGCACTGTATGAAGCTGCTTTAGAGAAAATACCAGTCTTAATTGTTGTTTATATTAGTTTTTAGTTTTATTTAAAAAATTAAACTCTAAGGCATAATATCACCTTCAGACATGTTAACTCCATCCATCATCTTCCTCCTGGTTTTACGTCATGTCACAGGGGCAGCAGCTTGAGCAGGGAGTGTCCAGACATCTCTTTCCAGAGCAACTTCTTCCATCTCTTCTGGGAGGACTCTTATGGCCTTCACAGACCACTCCAGCATGTCCTGGGTCTTCCCTGGGGTCTCCTCCCAGTCTACATGTTAACAATTCATGTTGCAGCTATAAAAAAAGTTAGCAGTTTACAGGTTTATACTGTAGGCTATTCAGTTGTTACTCATTTGTTTTCACAAAACAATGAAAGTGATGTGAAAGCTTGTTAAAGTGTAGTAACAAATATCTTTTCAGTTTTCACTTTTTGACATTGTGATGTTTTCAACAGCTGTGCTACATCATCCATTACAAAGTTCTCTTTCTTTGTTTCATCAAAGTCATTACAACTTGATCTACAACAGGCAGACAATGAAACAGGAGCAAATTGTTGTAAACAGGAAACAACTTACACATTTGATGGAGGACCTTTTTGAATAGTTGTGTTCTTCCATCCTTCAATCTGACCACTGACATCAGGCATCACAGGACGACGTTGATGTTGAGCACAGCTACTCTAATGGAACTGTTACCATTGGTGTGTATAGTTTTGAATATATAAAACTAAAAATATTTAATGAATTTTAACATTTATTGATATTTTTACACTCTAAGACAAAATAGAAGATGAAATTGTAAAGAAGGAAAAAAGTTTTTGCCCAGTTTCTAAAAACTAAAACAATAATAATGCATTCTTATGTGATTTTTTTTTATTGTAGAAAAATTACATATCCTACTTTGAAGAAATAAAGCATTAAGTGAAAGTGAGAATGTTTTACTCCTTGTAATGTTTCTAGTATTCATATATTTGATTTAAAAAAAAACACAAGAAAACTGCAAAAACTAGTCCTTTTAGTTGTTATAACCAATAAAATTCAGTTTTATTTCAGTTTTGGTCAAAGCTTGAAAGAGCCGCTGCAGAGGGACCAAAGAGCCGCAGGTTGCAGACCCCTGATCTAGAGGACCAGATTTAGCTTGTTTAGAAAAATTTAATATTAATGTCACGTTGTCATTTTTAAGTTTTTGTTACACATTTTTGGAAATATGGTAATGTAAGACAACATAATGGTTTATATATATTTTAACATTGAAACTACTTTCCTCTGTTCTGTCTGCCCTTTGCTGTCAGCCGACACACACGCAGAGGAAAACATCTGGATGTAATTAAGCCCGAGGCCCTCATACAAACACACTGCCTTTCTGCCCAGATAAGTTCTAGTCTTTTCCAGAACTTCTGATTTCACTCTTAAGATGACCATCATTGACACTAGGAGCAGAACTTGTGACCCGGGTTACCTGACCTATCAATGGCTGCTCCATCTTGCAAGATTAAACCTAAGAAAGATCTCCTTTCCTGTGACTTATTTATTTAATGAGTTGATGTTATCCAACAGCCATCTTGCATTTCGATGTAGCAACCTAAGCATGATCTGTCTTACACCTAGATGCAGCCACACACCAAGATGAAAGTTGGCACGTTGTTCATTTTTCCAAGTTAACATGCTACCAACACACACAGATGGATGGCATTTCCAATTCCCCCTCTTAGCTCCGTGAAGAGGGAATAGAAATGTTCACTTGATTTTTTTTTTTTTTGCTTTAAAATGCCTCTAAGAAAGAATACAGACAGCAGTCAACACATATTAAAGTGTAGAAAGTTTTAAACATCACTTTTTATTCAAAGGATTTCTATAAGATTAAAGCACATGGTAAAGTGGGTCAACATACAAAAAGTTGCATGATCTAATTGGTAACAATGGTTCCTCTTTATTTCAGAGGTTCTCCAAATGAAGCCCTAAAGCCACGTAACCCCCTGAAAATCCCATTTAGACCTCCCCCAAAAGCTGAAAAACAAAACAAGAGTACATAAAAGCTAACACATTAATTAACACAAATAAACAAACTATCACTAAATCACAGAAAATGACTAGTTTTTAAAATAAAGCCTCCAATTTCCCAGCCAACTTCTCCAAAACTTTTGGTACCTCACAACTAGACTAACTAAACCAAAAACTAGACATTTTACTAAACGGGTAGTGATTTCTCTGTACATGAGGATTTGTCTGGATGCTTTCCCCAGTTCTATGCTTCTTGTAACCTTCACCCCGTGGCAGGGTCAGAGGTCATCTGGTGAGAGCAAGCTCCATGTGGAGGCTCTGTGTTCACGCTTGATGAAAGGCCTTGTCATGAAAACTGGATCTGCTGTACGGTGGGAATCTGGAACAAAACGTCAGACCATTTTTTAAAAATCGGATAACAGAAATTTACTGTGTACTGCATAATTATACTAAGGTTGTACATTGTACTGCGTAATTTTACAAAGGTAATGTACACAAAGTACTGTGAACTTTTACTAAGATCATTATACTGTGTACAAGACCGTCGTAAAATTAGGATAGTTTTTTAGCTAGCGTGTTTGTATTGCACGCCGCTAGCTTAGTGCATCAATGTCAGGGGTTGTTGACAAGGGGGGGGGGCAGTTTGGTAGGCAGGGTGCTCGGTTATGTTGATCAGGTGGGGCACCCTCCTTGTACAATGGTAGGGGGAAACACTGGTTTCAAAGTCAAGTCAGGTCAAGTCACATTTATTTATAAATCACTTTTTTTTTTAAAACTTCATTAGAATTTGCTTTGGGTTTGTTTAAGATGCAATGGACACGGGGATGAAAAGACAAAGAAAAAAACAAAGCTAGAAAAGTGAAAGAAGGGGTAAAAGAGAAAGAAGGTGACAGGAGTAGAGGTGAGAGAGATATATAAAGAGAACACAAATAAACATCATTGAAGTCTGTCTCTAGACTTGTGGGGGAAAAAAAGACAAAACCGAGAAACCACAACAAAAGAACATATACAGTATAATGATACTTGTAACAGAAAATATTTTATACGGTACCTGGTAATACTTTGTACAAGATGTATTTAGTGGCCACTACAACCCAACTGAGTGTGTATCTGATAAACACCTGAATCTAAACACCTGTGAGAGCAGCTTGTCACTATAAGATTTCTCCATAAGAGTGGTCAATAGTGGATGTGGGGACCCACAGACCCACCCCCACAGGACATGATGGTAACACAGGGAGGACCAGAGCTACAAATCCCAGGAGGCTGCAGCAACGAGCCCACAGGCCACCGGCTATGGACACCGAGCTCCGAGGTCATACCACCCCCCAACAGAGAGAGGCCCGACAGAGCCAGGACACCCAGGCAGCCACAGGGCGGGACGGCACACACTCGATCACCCAGCCCAGATGCCGAGAGCCACCAATGCACCGGCGGCAGGGGGGCCCGCCACCGTAGGGGGGCGCGACGGGGAAGTAGACCCCACATTAAATGAGGGGCCCAAATTGATCCAATATTAATTACATTATATAATATCATGGATATTAAGAAATTAGGATATTAAGATCTGATAAGATCTGATATTAAGAAGCTGAATTACATATTTTAAAACAGACATCTAGAAAGGTGGAAAGAAAATGACGATCCACTAACATTGAGGAATTTTATTTATCCTGGAGAGATAGCCTGCTAACTTACAAAAAAGCTCTCCATAAAACTAGAACTTTATATTATTCATCTTTAATTGATGATAATAAAAATAACCACAGGTTCCTTTTCAGTACCATAGCTAATCTAATGAAAAATCCTATCTCTGTTGGTTCATGTATATCCCTACAACTATAATGTGATGACTTCACGAGATTCTTTATAAATAAAATTGTTTAAATTAACGAAAAAAATCAAACCAACCTTCCTATTATCACCTCTGGTTCTGTGTCAGATGAGACAACTTTACAAATTTCACTACAACCTGATTTATGTTTGGACTGTTTTTGTCCTGTTGAGCTCTCTGAATTGTGAAAAATAATAACTTCATCCAAACCATCCACATGTCTGCTAGATCCCATCCCAACCAGGCTGTTTAAAGACATATTCCCTTAATTAATAACCACGTCTTTGATCAGCTTAATTTGTCTCTAATAAATGGTTACGTACCACAGAGCTTTAAGATTGCTGTAATTAAACATTTACTTAAAAACATAACCTTGACTCAGGAATACTTGCTAACTATAGACCTATATCTAAAGGTAATCTAACTTTCACCTAAAAAATTCTACAAAAAATAGTTGCAGGTCAGTTACGTGATCATCTGCAAAGAAATAATCTGTTTGAAGAGTTTCAGTCAGGGTTTAGAGATAATCATAGCACAGAAACAGCACTAGTAAAAGTCAGTAATGATATTCTCGTGGCCTCAGACAATGGACTTGTGTCTATACTTGTCCTGTTAGACCTCAGTGCTGCATTTTATACAGTTGATCATAATATTCTACTACAGAGACTTGAATATGATATTGGAATTAAAGGAACAGCTCTAAATTGGTTTAAATCAAATTTGTCTGTTAGGTTCCAATTTGTAAATAGGGATGCACAAGCCACTTTTTTTGCTCCCCCTGATCTGATCCCGATACCTAAATCTTGATATCGGCCGATACCGTTCCGATATAATCATGTTTTTTTTTTTCCTTTCTTTCATTCAACCTTTATTTATACAGGTTAATCCCAATGAGCCTCTGGGACTCATTTACAAAAGAGACCTAAATTTTTAACAAAGAGTGATGACAACAATGATAACAATAGACAATCATAAAAGATGCGTACAATTTAAAAAAAAAGTTAAAATAAAATGGCAACCATTATTGATTTGATATGAAGCTGTAATAATCTCCTCTACAGGCAAGTACAATTTGTATACATTTTTCATTCAACCTTACATAAGACAAACATAAGAGAGGCATACAGATTTTTTTAACAAGTTAAAACAAAGACTTCAACGTAGCAAAACAGATAGATTATAAGGCAAATGTAGAAAATCAAAAACAGGAACATGTCTGCATTGGTTTTTGCCAGGATTCCAACAGATTCTTAAAACCATTTAGAGAGGTCAAGGTTGAGAGCTATATATATGCATGAATGTCCAAAAAGGCAGCTTGAGATAAGTTTTATTAATGTTGGATAAGTTTCAAACTTACAAATAAATCCTGCTAACATACAACATATACAGTATATTTTTTATTACTAGCTTTAAAGTGGATATTAAAGTGATTAATTTAAGTGATTGTTTGTTTATCCATCCATCCATTCATCCATTTTCTTCCGCTTATACGGGGTCAGGTCGCGGGGGTAGCAGCCTAAGTAGGGAGGCCCAGACTTCCCTCTCCCCAGCCACTTGGAGCAGCTCCTCTGGGGGAATCCCAAGGCGTTCCCAGGCCAGCCGAGAAACATAGTCCCTCCAGCGTGTCCTGGGTCTTCCTCTGGGTCTCCTCCCGGTGGGACATGCCCGGAACACCTCACCAGGGAGGCGTCCAGGAGGCATCCTAACCAGATGCCCGAGCCACCTCAACTGGCTCCTCTCGATGTGGAGAAGCAGCGGCTCTACTCCGAGTCCCTCCCGGATGACTGAGCTTCTCACCCTATCTCTAAGGGAGAGTCCAGACACCCTGCGGAGAAAACTCATTTCAGCCGCTTGTATCCGAGATCTCGTTCTTTCGGTCACAACCCAAAGCTCATGACCATAGATGAGGGTGGGAACGTAGATCGATCGGTAAATTGAGAGCTTTGCCTTTCGACTCAGCTCTCTCTTCACCACGACAGACTGGTACAGCGCCCGCTTCACTGCGGATGCACCTATCGATCTCACGCTCCAGTTTTCCCTCATTCGTGAACAAGACCCCGAGATACTTAAACTCCTCCACTTGGGGCAGGACCTCCTCCCCGACCCGGAGAGGGCATGCTACCCTTTTCCGGCTCAAGACCATGGCCTCGGATTTGGAGGAACTGATCCTCATCCCGGCCGCATCACACTCGGCTGCAAACCGCTCCAGCGAAAGCTGTAGATCACGATCTGATGAAGCCAATAGGACCACATCATCTGCAAAAAACAGAGAAGTGATTCTAAGGCCACCAAAACGGATCCTCTCAACACCTTGGCTGCGCCTAGAAATTCTGTCCATAAAAGTTATGAACAGAATCGGTGACAAAGGGCAACCTTGGCGGAGTCCAACTCTCACTGGAAACGAGCCTGACTTACTGCCGGCAATGCGGACCAAGCTCTGACACCGGTCGTACAGGGACCTAACAGCCCATATCAATGGGCCTGGTACCCCATACTCCCGGAGTACCCCCCACAGAACCCCCCGAGGGACGCGGTCGAATGCCTTTTCCAAGTCCACAAAGCACATGTAAACTGGTTGGGCAAACTCCCACGCACCCTCCAGGACCCTGCTGAGGGTGTAGAGCTGGTCCAGTGTTCCACGACCAGCACGAAAACCACACTGCTCCTCCTGAATCCGAGGTTCGACTATCCGACGGACCCTCCTCTCCAGAACCCCTGAATAGACCTTACCAGGGAGGCTTAAGAGTGTGATCCCCCTGTAGTTGTAGTAGTTTCATGTTGCTGTTGATCTGTTTCATGTTGCGGCTGGTCTGTTCATGTTGCTGTTGATCTGTTTCATGTTGCTGTTGATCTGTTTCATGTTGCTGCTGGTCTGTTCATGTTGCTACTGATCTGTTACATGTTGCTGCTGATCTGTTTCATGTTGCTGCTGATCTGTTTCAACACAGCGTACATGTTACGATGAAAAGTTGGCTAGCTGTTAGCTAAAATGCTACTCACCCAGTCCGCACGCTGTAGCTGGCTGCAAACTGTGGAATGGATTTCCTGAATTTGAGGTGGGCCTTATTACTCTGGGTTCATGAGACATGACTCCGTTGAGAAAATCCATTCCATAGTTTGAAGCCAACGTGCATCATGGATCGGAAAATAAGTAAACTATGCTGGTAATGGAGTCTGATACCAGATCAGATTGACCCCGTGCCGTGTGCAAAACACCAGTGGGCGGCTGTGGCTTGCGGGACGGCTCTAATAGTTATTAAATATCATCCAGGGGGCCATAAATAATTACTTCAGCAGCACGGTGGCACAACTGGTAGAGCTGCTGCCTCTCAGCGAGCAGGTCCCCGGTTCAAATTCCGGTCCGGGGGCCTTTCTGGGTGGAGTTTGCATGTTCTCTCCGTGCATGCGTGGGTTTTCTCTGGGTGCTCCGGTTTCCTCCCACAGTCCAAAAACATGCATGTTAGTCTGATTGGTAACTCTAAATTGACCCTGGGTGTGAGTGAGACAGGTCCCTCTTGTAAATGAGTCCCCGTGGCTCAACGAGGCTAGCCTGTAAAAAAATAAAGGTTGAATGAACATCCGGCCCACGGGCCACCACTCTGACATATGTGATTTAAATGAATGATACATCTCATAAGGCAACATGCTTCTAAAACCTGCTTTTCAGAGTCAGAGAGAGAGTCAGAGTCACATAATCTTTATTGTCATTTGCACCACATGTGGTACATGTGATGAAACGAGATTATGTACACAGGGTCCCAGTTACATCCAACAACAAAATGTAAGAGAAAAATAGTAATAACATCTAAGATATGAACTAAGAAAAACATCAACTAAAAATACACTAAGCACTAACATCATGAAAAAACACTACTCCAAACAGCAGCACGAACATGAGTCTGTATGAGCAGATGAACACGTATGAACACAGCAACATGAAACAGATTTCTGTCAGCAACAACATGAAACAGATCAGCAGCAACATGAAACAGATCAGCAACATGAAACAGATCAGCAGCAACATGAAACAGATCAGCAACAACATGAAACAGATCAGCAACATGAAACAGATCAGCAGCAACATGAAACAGATCAGCAGCAACATGAAACAGATCAGCAGCAACATGAAACAGATCAGCAGCAACATGAAACAGATCAGCAGCAACATGAAACAGATCAGCAGCAACATGAAACAGATCAGCAGCAACATGAAACAGATCAGCAGCAACATGAAACAGATCAGCAGCAACATGAAACAGATCAGCAGCAACATGAAACAGATCAGCAGCAACATGAAACAGATCAGCAGCAACATGAAACAGATCAGCAGCAACATGAAACAGATCAGCAGCAACATGAAACAGATCAGCAGCAACATGAAACAGATCAGCAGCAACATGAAACAGATCAGCAGCAACATGAAACAGATCAGCAGCAACATGAAACAGATCAGCAGCAACATGAAACAGATCAGTAGCAACATGAAACAGATCAGCAGCAACATGAAACAGATCAGCAGCAACATGAAACAGATCAGCAGCAACATGAAACAGATCAGCAGCAACATGAAACAGATCAGCAGCAACATGAAACAGATCAGCAGCAACATGAAACAGATCAGCAGCAACATGAAACAGATCAGCAGCAACATGAAACAGATCAGCAGCAACATGAAACAGATCAGCAGCAACATGAAACAGATCAGCAGCAACATGAAACAGATCAGCAGCAACATGAAACAGATCAGCAGCAACATGAAACAGATCAGCAACATGAAACAGATCAGCAGCAACATGAAACAGATCAGCAGCAACATGAAACAGATCAGCAGCAACATGAAACAGATCAGCAACATGAAACAGATCAGCAGCAACATGAAACAGATCAGCAGCAACATGAAACAGATCAGCAGCAACATGAAACAGATCAGCAACATGAAACAGATCAGCAGCAACATGAAACAGATCAGCAACATGAAACAGATCAGCAGCAACATGAAACAGATCAGCAACATGAAACAGATCAGCAGCAACATGAAACAGATCAGCAGCAACATGAAACAGATCAGCAGCAACATGAAACAGATCAGCAGCAACATGAAACAGATCAGCAGCAACATGAAACAGATCAGCAGCAACATGAAACAGATCAGCAGCAACATGAAACAGATCAGCAGCAACATGAAACAGATCAGCAGCAACATGAAACAGATCAGCAGCAACATGAAACAGATCAGCAGCAACATGAAACAGATCAGCAGCAACATGAAACAGATCAGCAGCAACATGAAACAGATCAGCAGCAACATGAAACAGATCAGCAGCAACATGAAACAGATCAGCAGCAACATGAAACAGATCAGCAGCAACATGAAACAGATCAGCAGCAACATGAAACAGATCAGCAGCAACATGAAACAGATCAGCAGCAACATGAAACAGATCAGCAGCAACATGAAACAGATCAGCAGCAACATGAAACAGATCAGCAGCAACATGAAACAGATCAGCAGCAACATGAAACAGATCAGCAGCAACATGAAACAGATCAGCAGCAACATGAAACAGATCAGCAGCAACATGAAACAGATCAGCAGCAACATGAAACAGATCAGCAGCAACATGAAACAGATCAGCAGCAACATGAAACAGATCAGCAGCAACATGAAACAGATCAGCAGCAACATGAAACAGATCAGCAGCAACATGAAACAGATCAGCAGCAACATGAAACAGATCAGCAGCAACATGAAACAGATCAGCAGCAACATGAAACAGATCAGCAGCAACATGAAACAGATCAGCAGCAACATGAAACAGATCAGCAGCAACATGAAACAGATCAGCAGCAACATGATGTGATTTTTCACAGTGATTATTCTGGTTATTTATGCACGAGTCTAACAGCCTCAGGGTAGAAGCTGTTCCTCAGTCTAGTGGTTCTGCACTTAATGCTCCTCAACCTCCATCCTGAGGGGAGTGGGGCAAAAAGTGTGTGTGCTGGGTGAGTGGGGTCCTTCATGATGCAGGTGGCTTTCTTCTGCTCTGGAGGTGTAGATGTCTGTGATGGTGGGGAGACTGACTCCAACATCTTCTGTGCAGCCTTCACCACTCTCTGTAGAGCTTTCCTCTCTGCAGCTGTGCAGCCTCCATGCCACACATTGATGCTGGAGCACAGGATGCTCTCCACTGCACACCTGAAGAAGGAGGTGAGGACTGGGCTTCTCAGACCAGCTTGTTTCAGTCGTCTGAGGAAGTAGAGTCTCTGAAGACCTTTCTTGATCAGGCTGATGATGTTGTTGCTCCAGCTGAGGTTATTGTTCATGTGTACACCCAAGTAGCTGGAGACCACTTCCACCGCAGATCCTCTTATGTTCAGTGGGGTGTAGGTGTGTTTGTTCCGTCTGAAGTCCACAATCATCTCCTTTGTTTTCTTCACATTGATGTGAAGGTTATTCTATTTGCACCAGCTCTCCAGGTGTTCCACCTCCTGCCTGTAGCTGGACTCATCATTGTTTGTGATGCATCCCACCACAGCTGTATCAGCTGCAAACTTTACAATATGACAGCCTGGATGGGTGGCTGTACAATCATATGTGAGCAGAGTAAACAGGAGAGGGCTCAACACACATCCTTGAGGAGAGCCAGTGCTGAGGGTTATGGTGGAGGAGGAGAAGTTGTGGATCCTCACTGACTGTGGTCTGTTTGTTAAGAAGTCTAGGACCCAGTTACAAATGGAGTGGCTTAAGGCTGGGTTATACTCCGCAAGACTCCCTGTCTTACGTCTTTTACCCCCCGTTGAGTGAACAAACATTGCGCAACTTTCTGGCTGCACTCCCGCTGCGATCCCCCGGTGACAGCCGTCGACTACAGGGCCCCCTGTCAGAACTCCTCGATGCGGAGGATGCGGCTCGCAGCGTGTGATTGGTTCAAAGTTTGTGGGCGTTTTTTGTTTGCGCCTTTCAGCGCGAGCTGAATTTCATTAAAATATAACTACAGAAACGCCAAAAAAAAAATGTGTTAGCTGAATATATATATTAGTGCTTCTGAGTTAAATTTTTGTTAACAACTAAAATCAGCTTATTTCAGAACGTAAATAACACGAAGCGGCACCCATCAGAGCATTTCCTCCTTTCAGCGCGAGCTGACTTTCATTCATTCAGGCTGTGCACACACACACACACACACATATCAATATTTATATATATATTTACGAACACGCGCGCACACAAAAGCATGCGCG
>JBBPBX010053265.1:5641-23905 GCA_038048925.1 Garcialebias charrua | reverse complement strand
CCCAAAAACCCACGAAGAAGAAGTCTCTTAAAGACACAGTAACCTAAATACGTAACTGCCCAAATAAATCATCTTACATCAAAATAAATCATCTTACATACTTCCCCCTCTTTAAATGAAATGTCCTCATTTCAAAATAAGGTAACCATAGTAACAATAAGAGAAAATAAATCATCTTCCCAAAACACAATCTCAGAACAATAAAACTTACAACAAAGTCCACATATAGAACAGTTTTTTTTTCTCCAGCTTTGTCACGACAACAGTCGTCGTGGCTTCCGAACAATGCGCCCACACCTGTCACGATTTGGTTCCAGTGGAGGACGCAGACCCAAAATGTAGGCGAACAGGACTCGGAGACAAAGTGTATAAATAATAAACACTTTAATGATCAAAACAATAAACTGACGGTGCAGTAAACTTACAAAAACAAGGGGAAAATGAGTAGTGGCTCCACCAGACTTCAGGGAGGTATGATTATGACCGGCGAGGAACAAATGAAATGAGAGGGCTTTTATACTATGAGGGAGAGCAGGTTGGCAGGTGGCTGATGACAACAGGTGAAAGTGATTAAGGATACAGACTGGAACTGAGGAGTGATTGAAAACAGAAAAAAAACATGACAGGCGCAGAGCCTGACAGGCGCAGAGCATGACAGAACCCCCCCCCTCAAGGGTGGCACCCGACACCCCCAAGAAGAGCCCCCCACAAGAACAAGGGCGGGCGGAGGGAGGCAACAGGCAGGACGGCGAGCCAACAACAGCTAGATCCGGGGGACGCCCATCACCAACAGCCAGATCCGAGGGACGCCCTGGAGAACGCCCATCATCATCAGTCAGATCCGGGGGACGCCCTGGAGGACGCCCAACATCAGCCAGATCCGGGGGTTGACCAGGAGGCCGCCCATCGCCATCAGCTGGTTCAGGAGGACGTCCAGGAGGTCGTCCATCGAGCGGCGAGACGTCAGGCGGGCGACCAGAGTAACGCCCAGCAACAGCCGGAACACCTTCGTCGGCCGGAACACAGTCGTCGGCCGGAACACAGTCGTCGGCCGGAACACAGTCGTCGGCCGGTACTCTGCCGTCGGCGATGCCAGGACCCCCGTCGTTGGACGCCGAGACGTCGTTGGGCGCCGAGGCGGGCGATAAGACGTCTACGGCGACGGGACCCTCTGTCGAAGATGAGGCGTCTGCGACGCTGGGACCCCCGTCGCCAGGACGCTCTGAGACGTCGTCAGGACCCTCGTCGTGGGGACCCTCTGCTGAGACGTCGTGAGGACCTTCGTCGTGGGGACCCTCTGAGACATCGTGGGGACCCTCTGCTGAGACGTTGTGGGGACCCTTGTCGTGGGGACCCTTTGCTGAGACGTCGTAGGGACCCTCGTCGTGGGGACCCTCTGAGACGTCGTCGGGGACCACGTCGTGGGAACCCTCTGAGACGTCGGGGACCTCGTCGTGGGGACCCTCTGAGACATCGTGGGGACCCTCTGCTGAGACGTCGTGGGGTACCTCGTCGTGGGGACCCCTTGCTGAGACGTTGTCGGGGACCACGTCGTGGGAACCCTCTGAGACGTCGTCGGGGACCACGTCGTGGGAACCCTCTGAGACGTCGTCGGGGATCTCGTCGTGGGGACCCTCTGAGACGTCGTCGGGGACCTCGTCGTCGGGACCCTCTTAGACGTCGTGTGGACCCTCGTCGTCGGGACCCTCTGAGACGAAGACCCCCGGTGAAGTGAGGCCTCCAGATGGATGAGTGAGGACCTCAGGACCCAGGACCACCTCTGGACCAGTATCTGTGGAGACAAAGAGAAACACTGCTTCCAATGGACCGGGTGCTGGGACCAGTCTGGGTGCTGGGACCAGTCTGGGTGCTGGGCAGGCCCGGCGGCATGGGCGGGCATTGAGGTACATTGCCCCCCCCGTAGAGTCAGCTGTGCCCCCCCGACAGACTGGACGACGGGAAGTTTTTTGTTTGTTTTTAATCTCCGAGTGTGCATTCTTCTATTTTTCCTATCTTTGCTTGTCCGTCATACAATTAACCAATCAATGAAGCCGAGGCGACATTCTAGCCAACTACAGTTCGAGGGGGGCGGGTGCAAACTAGCAGTTTCAAACAGAAACACACGCTCACCATTGTCCGTGTATCTAACTTTTTCCCAACAAAACAAGAGGACAACGTATGACACAGTGGAATAAATGAGAGCAGACAGGAAGCGGCACCATCCATTTCATTTGGAAACGTAACGTAAGCACTGAAGTCAACTGACTTTTTTTTTTTAAAGCTAGAAATTAGGAAGATTTTGAGCTAACCAGCAACATTGGAAGTGTTGCAAATAAAAAGACCAGAAAGAACTTCTAAAGGTAAGAACCACTGTGCTTTCTGTGACATGAGTACGGTAGTCCAATATAAACTTATGGCTGTGCAGATAATAAATGTACAGTATTTTGTTTATTTGATATACTGTCTGCAGCATAACATTAATCTTGCATAATTGTGGTGTGCTGTGGTGGAGAAAGTACTCAAACACTGTACTTAAGTAAAAGTACAAATAAACAGACAAAATGTACTCTAGTAAAAGTAGAAGTACCATATTAATGTTTTTACTTAAGTAAAAGTAAATAAGTACTTGCTTTTAAAAATACTTAAAGTATTAAAGTAAAATCACTTGCTGAAAGTATTAACTAGTGCAATGGCCTACAATATCAAATGTGCCTACTGTATGTATATGTTCTGTAATACATTAATAGTGTTGAGCCATTTTAATGAACAATACTGCAGATAATACATGTTTTTATTGTGTTTACTCTGTGACACAGTTCACACTTGGACTTGTGATTCTGTGTGTCAGAATTTCAGGGATGACATGCAGAGTTAAATGTCATTAAGCAAAATAAGAATAATAAGGAATGAATATACCTTTGAAAGTTTTTATTTAACACAAAGTAAAACCAATGTGTCATTTTAACTGCAGTAAACACATTTGAGTAAAAGTTGTCTGTTTGAAAAAAGGAGCATTAGACCTAACAAAGGAATGGTCGAGTTCCAGGAGTGGTCACAGAGCCGCTGTTCAACTTGAAGCAAATAAAATGTTGAAAAAAATATGCCCCCTTGAAAAAATAGAATGCCCCTCCATTGAATTGTTTCTGCAGCCGGGTCTGGTGCTGGGACAAGTCTGGGTGCTAGGACCAGTCTGGGTGCTGGGACCAGTCTTGGTGTTGGCACCGGAGGGGCCAGTCTTGGTGTTGGCACCGGAGGGACCAGTCTTGGTGTTGGCACCGGAGGGGCCAGTCTTGGTGTTGGCACCGGAGGGACCAGTCTTGGTGTTGCTGGACCAGAGCTGGGAAGTGCAGCCTCCAGAGAGCTGAAAGGTGCATCAGGCTGAGAAGCTGCTACTGGGCTCAGATGTTCAGCTGTGGGTGGAGGGGTGAGAGCTCCAGCTGTCTGTGAGTTCTGACGTTCAGCTGCTGTGGGACGTTCAGCTGCTGTGGGACGTTCAGCTGCTGTGGGACGTTCAGCTGCTGTGGGACGTTCAGCTGCTGTGGGAGAGCTCAGAAGAAGACTTGATGAAGATGGGGAGCTGTGATCAGCAGGTGGTGAGTTGGGAGGTGGACCTGGCTGAACGCGAGCAAGCAGCAGTGAGCGTAACACACAGCTCTCCTTCCACGCTTGCTCGAACAGCTGCCACGCCCCTAGCGAGTCGTCTCTGTTATCAGCTCCAGTATACTGTATGAGGAAATGATTCCTTCGGCAGTGATCAATCTTTCCCACAAAACACTGGAGCTGTAGTCCTCCTTCTTCATGGCAGGTGCGCCGCGACGTATGACTTCCATGCTCCCAGCAACAGGAGCGCAAGGGCGCGTAGCCTCCCCCGTCAGCCCCAGTCTCGCCTCAGTCCTGTCAGAACAGCTGTCAGCACATGGGCTGACACATGCACCCCCCCATGAAAATTTCCCCGGCTTTTCTGACAGCCGGCGTGGAGAGTTTGACGGTGGGCGGGGCTGGAACCCGGAAATGTCCACACGTTCAGTCCAGCGGTGACGTGGACTGAGGGCCGGTACCGGATCCATCCAAAACCCATATGGATCCAAGTCCGAGTCGGACCACATAGAACCGAGTGTTGGAACAACAAAGGGGGAGGACGGCCAAAGAGTTGCGCGGCCGGTTGGCTACTGGGAGACTGGTCCAGTTTGTCTCCTTGGTGAAAGTGTCAATGACCTCGCAGTTTCTGCTGTCTGTGCTGTTTGGCCAAAGATCAAGGGCAATGAGCCAGACAAAGCTGTGTACTTCGGCAGCGTGTTCATGTTTGGCATTGGGACAGATTGATTGCCCTCCATTGTTAATGTGTCTGTGGAATCACAATAAGGTTTCAACCGATCATAGTGGATGACCTTGGTCGCAGCCAGTGGCGGACTTAGACATTTTGGGGCCCCAGGCAAACCTTTGTATGGGGCCAAGATGGTGTAGTGGCTAGGGAATCGGACTGGGGATCCGAAGGACCCAGGTTCGAACCCCGGCCACGGCACACCTTGGGGTTTCTATGAGTGCACATCTATTTTCCCCAGCTCCCCGGGCGCTGACCACGGCTGCTCACTGCACCACCAGCCGGCGCAAACACCTCTTAGCTTGCCGCCCTCTGAGGGTGCAGTTGTCACCAGGTGTTGTCATGCTCTGCGCCTGTCAGGCTCTGCGCCTGTCATGTTTTTTTTCTGTTTTCAATCACTCCTCAGTTCCAGTCTGTATCCTTAATCACTTTCACCTGTTGTCATCAGCCACCTGCCAACCTGCTCTCCCTCATAGTATAAAAGCCCTCTCATTTCATTTGTTCCTCGCCGGGTCATAATCATACCTCCCTGAAGTGGTTGGGTTAAATGCAGAGACCAATTTCGTCTGTCAAGTATGGGAAACATACACAGATGACAAAAATGTGACATTTACATTTTTTTGACATTTACATTTTTAAAGGGGCCCTCCCCCAAGTCAGCCTAAATGTACCATTAGGCCCTGCCCTGAAGGTAAAAGATTTTCATGTTCATACTCTAATACTGGGAACTAGACAATAAAAACAACAGTTTTTTTCTCTACTTTAATAAGGTACAACTATCCTTTAAATTCTTTTTACGTTTTTCCACTCCACTTTCTTATCTTCACGTTGGCTTAATCTGTTTTCCATCTCCTATGTCTTCCCGCTCAAGCATACTGAGCACTTCCTGGATTTTTGGGTGATGTGTAACGCTCATTAAGGCTAGGCGCCTGACCACGGCCAGATATGGTAAATAGGCAGTCAGAAAAGGTTCAGCTGAGGAGCCTGTTGTGTGAATAAAACACCATCAGACAAGATACAAGATACAAGAGATTTTATTAACATTGCACCAATTTTCATAGATACAGCGTGATTATGTATGCACAGTCATCCAGGAGAGGGTTTTGAGTGTGTAAAGCTGCTGCCTTATCAAAACACATGCCATGTTCTTCAGCGCGGCCTCTCTCATCCGTCTCAGGATGAAGGTCAAAGGTGGGAAACAGGGAAAGAAACCATAGGGGTTACAGCATTGATATTTAAAAAAAAGAATCACATTTTGTCTGCAAGACACCGCATGACCCAGTAAAAACCATATCATAAGCACATTTAGCACAGTTACATGTTGAGACTGAGGCAGGGAGACAAGAAGCAAGTTTTAAGTTGTTTGTATTGTATAGACTTAGGAAGGTATTTATAATAATATTGTTTGTAATAATAATCATTTTCTTTGAGTATAACCAATAGACAAAATAGACAAAATACACGCAACAAAACAGACCCTAATTACAACCAATAGACAAAATACACACAACAAAACAGACCCTAATTACAACCAATAGACAAAATACACACAACAAAACAGACCCTGATTACACCCAAGAGTTATTTTTTTTCCATTTTAAATCAGTTCTTGAATCCCGGATGATTAAAGGTCCATCAATCAATAATCTGGTAGTTTGTATTTCTTGATCCAGGGTAATATGTCCAGAAAAAAACAAATAGTTTGGTGCAATTTAAGTCCTACCGCACAGCTGCGGTGATCCGGTAGCTTGCCATCCTGGGTGGGAACAGGGGGTGAAAAAAAACCTGACCTAAACAAGGTCATAAACAAAACAAAAATTAGCATTACTATATACACAGGACTAAACTGTTATCAAAAATAGTTAAACATTCACATAGTTAAACATTCACAAAAACAAATAAAATAATTCCAGCAGGTATTTTTCAAGAATCATTCAAATGTCCTGTTAAGCACCTTGGTCAATGCAAGGCATTGTAGGAAGGTGCTATACAAATAAAGTTTATTATTATTATTATTATAACTTCAATTCAAAGACCACATCAACAGTACAGATCAAATTAGTTACAGATCAAGTTTTAAAGTGCACTTCCAAGTTGTATCCAAGTTTAATTCATATAAGAGTCAATTAAGCTTAATTTACTTCAATATTGTTTCAATAAACAAATAATTTCTTTTTTGTTGCTCAACCCAAAAGAAATTAAACCAATTCCAAAATTCAATAGGCCGTCAACAGATTTAATGAAAAGTAACTAAAATGATCCTAAAAGGATGAAATTACAAAAATCAAAGGATTTATTTAATACCTTACGTATATATATTCTATTCGGCCACAAAATTAACAAAAATAATTATCTTTTAATCACTAAGACCACTTTTAAATCTCTAATACATAAATGGAGTGGGCGTTTCGCCACCACATTTCTATTTCATAAAATAGAATAGAATAGAATAGAATATATCTTTATTGGCAATTTATTGCACCAGGGTACAAAGTTCTGCAATTGGCGCACGCACCATCCGAAGAGGGACGTACGCACGGAAAGTCGCAGCAGTCTGAAACCGTACCACCACAATCAGATAAGGAAAAAGGAAAACACAATAGGTATCATTTGTGGTATTCAAAAAAAGAATCTATCAAAGTTTGTCTTAAGACACTCTAAAAGGAACCCAAATACATAAAACGAACGACTCACCATCGAGTGGTCGACACAAAACACCTAATACAATCCTCCGGCCACGTTAATTTGGCTTGATACAGCGGGGTTCTCTCATGATTTATGAACACACCGAGCGCAACCAGCTAGCCACAGCGTTAGCAGTTCAATCATGGCGGAGTTCACCTCTGACCCGGAAGATGTCAAGATGGAATAGTCCATGTTAGTAGGGAGATACAGAAATCAACCGTTTTTTGTATTGCGTTTTTAATGATCTTTTCATCGTAACTATAATTATTTTTATGTTAAACGTACATTAACAAGCAGGAGCAATCTTAGGGATGTAGGTGACTGGCTGGGGCGGGGCCCTTGCTGATTGGGGGCCTAAGGTAACGGCCTCGTTCGCCTATATGGTAGATCCGCGTCTGGTCGCAGCCTGAGGATGTTGCACATCCACCAGCTTGTAAAGGAGCCCTTTGTCGTCCACAGATACAACCTTATATGGTCCAGTCCAGTTTGGAGCAAGCTTCTGTCGTTGTGTGGTGGGATCATCCATCCATACCAGATCACCACAAACGTATGGCCTGAACCTTGTGTCCTTGTTGTAGTAATATTCTCGTTTTTGTCTCTGTTCTTCACGATGTAGAAAAACAGTCTCAAAAGCAGCGTCCATCCGTCGAGCCAGTTCTGCACCATAGTTAGTTGGACTATCAGAAACTGTCAGCGATGAAACATGAACAGTAGCCGGTAGTCTGGGCTCTCTGCCATGCACAAGGAAATAAGGTGAATACCTTGTGCTCGAGTGTGGCGTAGAGTTGAATGAAAGCACCACAGCAGGAAGATAGTGGTCCCACTCACCTCCATAGTCCTGGATGAGTCGAGCCAACTTTGGTGTGGACTTGTTCCTGTTTAAAGTGCTTTATAAATAAAATGGTATGGTATGGTATGGTAACTGTTCTTCAAAGTCCTGTTAAATCTCTCCACCATACCATTCCCTCTACCATTCCCTCTTGGGTGAGAGGTCCTTTTCTTTGTCATCTGTAGTTTCTGACAAATGTTTTGTATAATTTCTGACTCATATTGTCGTCCCTGATCCGACAACAGTTCCTCAGGGACACCATGTTCAGGGATATACCTTTCACAGAGTAACTGTGCTACTGTGGCAGCCCTTTGATCAACCATAGCATATGCATTCACATACTTGGTGAAATGGTCCTGTACCACAAGCACATATCTGTTTCCCACAGATGTGACTGGCAGTTCGGTAATGTCCGTACAGACCAGCTGAAATGGTCTTTCAGTCTGAATAGATTGTAAAGGAGCTCTGTGCTTTGGTACAACCCTCCTAAAAGCTTCACATGTCTTACACAAGTTACAGAACTGCTCAATATCAGATCTCATTCCTGGCCAATAACACACTGTCAATGCTTTCTTAAATGTTCGTTCAGCACTGTAATGACCAGAACATGGATTACCATGAAAAAATTGCATTGTCTCTGTAACCAGTGCCACTGGAATTAACACTTGATAAACCTCAGGTTTCCCAGGCGGTGTTTGACCTTTGCGACACAACAAGTTATTACATAGCAACAAGTTATGAAACTGCCACCATAGTTTCCTCTGCATTTTACCTTTTACCTGTCTGAGGTAGGGACGTTTCTTGTTTTTAACCCAATTATGCACTTCCCCGAGAACAGGATCAGCAAGTTGTGCATTTACAATGTCCACGTTATGGGCAGATAATGTCTGTTGTAATGTGTCAAACCCCTCATTCACATGTGTCCTATCAGTGTCCACACAACAAACTTTTGGTACAATATTGGTCCTCTCTAAATGTTCAGGGGTCGAGCATGACCCCTCATCATTACCCCTCACCTCAGACAGTGAGACAGATTTTCCTGTATCACTAGGCGAAGAGTGAGCATCAGGTAGCGTCGTACTTGTCATCTCAATAGAGTCCTGTCCCAATGGTATCCGTGACATGGCATCTGCATTTGTGTGTTTCTTACCCTCTTTGTGAGTGATTGTCCATTGATACGGATCGAGCTCCAATGCCCAACGACCCCTGCGTCCTGTAGGGTCATGCGTAATGTCCATTTTCCTTAAACTAAGCAAAGGACGATGATCAGTAATAATGGTGAAAGGATTGCAACTCAGGTAATGTCTAAAGTGTCTGACTGACCACACAATAGCATATAGTTCTTTGTCATAGGTAGACCATTTTCAGAGTCAGAGTCAGAGAGTCTTTATTGTCATTTGCACCGCATGTGGTACATGTGATGAAAACGAGATTATGTACACGGGGTCCCAGTTACATCCAACAACAAATGCAAGAGAAAAACAGTAATAACATCTAGAATTAACTAAGAAAAACATCAACTAGTAATACACTAAGCCTAATATAGTGGGAATAAACAGCAGCACGAACATGAGTTTGTATGAGCAGATGGTCACAGATGAACACAGATGAACACAGCAACGAGAAAACAGATCAGCATGATGTGATATTTTGCAGTGTATATATATTTTTTTTATTTTTTTATTTTTTATTCATGAGTCTAACAGCCTCAGCCTTTCTCTCTGTTTTTGACAGTACATGACTTGCAAATGCCACCACCCTTTCTTGTCCCTGTTGTATCTGTGATAGTACTGCACCAACTGCCAAATTAGATGCATCTGTGCTCAAAATGAATGGTTCATCAAAGTTTGGAAATGCCATTATTGGAGGAGAAGTCAGTGCCTTCTTAAGTGTTTGAAAAGCTGTGCTACAGTCATCTGTCCATTCAAACACAACTTGTTTTTGGGTAAGTCTATGTAAAGGCTGAGCAATAAAGGCATATTGATGCACAAAACGTCTGTAATATGAGCACAGTCCCAAAAAGGCACGTACCTCTGTCGGCGAACGTGGAACAGGCCAGTCACTAATGCGTTCACTGTTGATTGGGTCCACCGTCAGTCCATCTCGTGACACAATGTGTCCCATGTACTTCACAGCAGGTTTGCAGAAGTCACATTTCTTAGGGTTTAACTTTAACCCTGCTTGTCTGAAGCGAGTGAGAATGTCTGTGAGATTGCCTAGATGTTCTTCAAACATTTTTCCCATGCAAATGATGTCATCCAAGTAAATGACACAAGTTGTCCAGTGTAGACCTCGCAGAACCAGCTCCATGAGCCTTTGAAAGGTTGGAGGTGCGTTTTTGAGTCCCATGGGCATGACCTTAAATTGGTACAAGCCATCACCTGTAGTAAATGCAGTCTTTTGTCTGTCTGCAGGATCCATTTGTACTTGCCAGTACCCACTAGACATGTCCATGGTAGAAAAGTACTGCGAACCAGACAACGCGTCTAAACTGTCATCTACTCTTGGTAGGGGGTGTGCGTCAGTAATAGTGACAGAGTTCAGTTTTCGAAAATCTACACAAAATCTATATGAGCCATCTTTCTTTTTCACCATCACCACCGGGCTGGCCCAGGGGCTCGAGCTGTCCTCTATCAAATCTTGCGCCTTAAGTGCTTCCACTTGGCGACGGATTTCAGCCTTCATGACTGGAGAGGTGCGGTAGGCTCTCTGAGAGACTGGGGTGTGACAGTTCGTAATGATTTTGTGTGTGACCATGTCAGTTCTACCAAAGTCATGTGGGTGTTGACTAAACACGTCAGCAAAAGAAGTCAAAGTGTCCGTCAGTTGTGTTTTCTGCAATGGCGTCAGGTCTGAATCAGTGTCATCTATAATAGGAGTTGCACCCGGACTGTCAGGTATCTGTCTATTAACATTACCAATAGAACCATCCATAATGGTGAACTCACTCTGGCCCCCTGCCAAGATAGCATGAAAATGTCCCACCTGTGTACCATCATGTAGCATAACTTCACTATGTGAAACATTAGCCACTTTCACACAAATAGAACCGTGTTCTACCCTCGCCACAGTCCATGCCATACCAGTAGAAGACTGATCGGTATAATGTGGTTCGAACACACCAATGTAACCATTAGGTAAAAACCCTTTCAGGGGTACATCAAGATTAGCTGTGATGACCCTCTCTGACATAGCCGGAATGGCAACCGTGGCCGCTACTGTCACCGTAGTCAGGCGGGGAATGTACAAATGTGGACTAACTAGCGGTACAGCCGTACCGGCTACATTGCATGTCATGTTCCGAGTGTCAACAGTAATGCCATTCGCCACCATAAAGTCCCAACCTAAAATGATTGGTTTTGTACAGTTTCTGACAACTTGAAGTGTAATAATAATAATAATAATGAATTCAATTTATAACGCACTTTTCATTAATGAAAATCTCAAAGTGCTACAAGGAGCAACAGAATTAAATGACAATAAAACAAATAATAAAACAATTAAAATCAATAACAATATCAGCTAAGATCAAAAGTAGAATCATGAGGAGGTAGAGTATGCTTGGTCGAAAAGAAAGGTCTTCAAGTCGCTCTTAAAGTCAACCACAGACTGTGGGGCTCTTAGACAGTCAGGAAGAGAGTTCCACAGGCGGGGGGCAGCCACACTGAAAGCCCGGTCTCCCATGGTCCTTAATTTGGTTCTCGGAATGTGAAGGAGATTGCTGTTCTGTGACCGCAGCGAACGGGTGGATGAGTATGGAATAAGAATATCCTTCAGATAATCTGGTGAAGTTCCGTGTAAGCATTGATGTGTAATGAGAGCAGTTTTGTACTGAATTCTGTAGGCGACAGGAAGCCAATGAAGGTTATGGAGAATGGGCGTAATATGTTCAAATTTACGAACTCTCAACAAGATCCTTGCTGCACTGTTTTGAATATATTGAAGTTTCTGAAGGTTTTTGCCAGGGATTCCAATAAACAGGGAGTTGCAGTAGTCGAGCCTGGAGGAGACAAAAGCATGGACGAGCTTCTCAGCATCGGAAAAAGTTAGGGATGGGCGAAGTCTGGAGATGTTTCGAAGATGGAAGAAGCAAGTTTTAAACAGATGCTTAATGTGATTTTCAAATGTAAGATTGGAGTCCATTTTTATTCCAAGATTAGTAACAGAGGTGGAGAGGGGGATGTCTTGTCCAGAAAAGGAAAGTCTTGTTATAGGAGATGTTTGTACCTGGTGAGGGGTGCCAATCAGTATGGCCTCAGTCTTGGAGCAGTTTAATTGAAGAAAGTTCTGATTCATCCATGCCCTAATTGCCTCCAGGCAGGCAGAGAGGGCAGTGAGTGAAGATGGAGATGACAAGGTGGAAGATGAGGATGCTCCAGTCCTGATGTAAAGCTGTGTATCGTCGGCATAACAGTGAAAAGAAATGTTGAACTGATTAATAATTTGACCTAAAGGCAGCATGTAAAGGGAAAACAGCAGGGGCCCCAGAACCGACCCCTGAGGGACACCACAGGAGACACAAACTGTCTGGGACGTGGCGTTGCCAAGACTAACACATTCCAGCCTATTGGAGAGGAAAGATTTGAACCAGTCCAGGACTGTGTCGCAGAGACCGACCTCCACATGAAGACGGTGGAGGAGGATACTATGGTCCACAGTGTCGAAGGCTGCAGTGAGGTCAAGGAGGACAAGGATGGAGGGAGAGCCAGTGTCAGCAGCCAAGAGGACATCATTGGTAACCCTCAGCAATGCAGTCTCTGTACTGTGAGCTGCCCTGAATCCAGACTGGAACTTCTCATACAGGGAGTGTTGTTGTAGGTGATCCTGCAGCTGAGCAGCAACAGCTTTTTCCAGCACTTTAGACAGAAAAGGGAGGTGTGAAATTGGGCGGTAATTAGAAAAAATGTCGGGATCCAAATTAGATTTTTTCAGAAGAGGCCTAATGATGGCGGTTTTTAGAGGCAGTGGAACATGACCAGATTGTAGAGACTGATTTATTATTTGAGTGATAAGTGGGCCTATTGCAGAATGATTGGTTTTTATGAGAGACGAGGGGAAAGGATCCAGGGCGCAGGATGAAGGCTTCATTTTCTTGATGATGGCCTCCACCTCACTCTGAACAACTTCGTCAAAGCTGTTTAGGGTCCCAGAATGCAGACGGGTGGGTGGCACACTGAGAACGGGGAGGTTGTGGAGCTGAGATCTGATAGTGTCAACTTTGGTTTTAAAAGATGAAAGAAACAGGTCGCATTTTTGAGCAGAGTCCTCAAGAGTTTGCTTAATGGGATTAAGCAGACGAGTGATTGTGGAGAAGAGCTGTTTAGAGTTTCCAGGGCAGGTGTTGATGATGTTAGAATAATATTTGGAGCGTGCTTCTTTAAGAGAATAGGCGTATGCTTTCTGATGTTCTTTATATGCCTGCTTATGCACAGACAGACCAGATGATTTTACACGTCTCTCAATAGCACGGCCAGTTGCCTTCATCTTGCGCAGCTCATCAGTGTACCAAGGAGCTGAGCGCGAGAAAGACACCAGTCTTGTCTTTAAGGGGGCGTGTAGGTCCAGGAGCTCCCGAAGAGATTGGTTGTAGTAATCCACAGAGTCATCTGCAGATGAATGATTGACAGCGGTCAGGGTGTGAAGATCAGCAGACAGAACATCAAGGGAAATGTTTTTAAGGTCACGGAACTGGATGGGTCGTTTTGGGTTTGAAGCAGGCGAAGATGAAGGCACTTCCAGGGAGATGACCCTGTGGTCTGAGACACCCAGGTCATATACAGATAAGTTATTGATGAGTACAGTGTCTGTAATCACCAAATCCAGAGTATGCCCCCTGCTGTGCGTAGGGGCGTCAACATGTTGAGTGAGATTAAGAGAGTCCAGAAGAGACTTAAAATCTGTTGCCAGAGGTGAAGAAGAATTGTCCACGTGGATATTTAAGTCGCCAAGAAAAATAGTCTTCACAGGGGAGGTGCAGAAAAAAGTGAGGAGGTCATGCATCTCTGAGTTAAATGAAACATGCGGTTTGGGAGGTCTATAAATTAATATAACATTCATCAGGAGTGGGGCTTTGAAGCTGAAAGCCAGACATTCAAAAGAGGAAAAGTCCTGAGAAGACAGATGAGACAATTTTAAATTACTGCGATAAATTACAGCCAGACCACCACCGCGGCCAGTGCTGCGGGCTCTCTGCAGATAACTGTATCCAGAGGGACACGCCTCATTCAGAGAACTGAACACATCTGGTTGGTGCCACGTCTCTGTAAGACACATGAGGTCCAAGTTCTTCTCCAGAATGTGATCATGAATTAAACATGACTTGTTGGAAAGTGACTGCACATTGAAAAGTTCTAATTTAATACCAGTTGGAATAGGAGCTTTTTGAACCGGTTTAAGCAGACTGAAGTCCACTCCACGTTTTCCTCGCCACTTCGTGCGCAGAGGACTACAAAGGCCTACAGACGCAGCGTTCTGATGACGCCATCGAGGTGCGACACGTCTCTCAGTCCAGACAGCACTAATCGAATCAGAGTTCGCTTGAGAATAAACGGTTTTCTTTCGAGAGCTTCTATGGATGTAACGAGGTCTACGCAGAAGTCCCAGTTGTTTGATGGTGGAAATAGAAAGAGGAATGGAGCAGTTGTTAAGTTCAAACAACTGCGAAGCGGAATACGTCAACATCCACGAGCCGGAGGAGGCTAGCACAGAGCTAGCCGCTAGCAGCAGGCCCACGGCTCCGAAAAAGATATACAAGAAGCAGAGAGATGTAACTCGAACGAGCATTACCTTGAAGGAGTACAGGAGAGAGTCCAGAACAGTCCAGAGGACACAGGAAGTTGAGAGAGGCAGCAGGTAAGCGAACAATAAGTGCAGCTACGTGATACTCGAAGCTAAATTCGTGTTGAAGCTAGCGGGAGCTAGCAGCCCCTACTATTATTAAAATTCCGGTTAGACTAGTAAAGTTTTCTATCTAATGACTCCAGCAAACAAGTCAAATCTTGGCTTCGCCACGATCTCCCATCCTGAGCAAGCACAATGGCATCAGTGGAAAGGAAAAACTCCCTTTTAGAAGGAAGAAACCTTTAGCAGACCCAGGCTCAGGACAAGCGGTCATCTGCTTTGACCGGCAACTTATAATGTTTGCAGATCCACAACGCAGTCAGAAAAGACAGTTGCTCTAAAACTAACTAACTAAAACACAAAACTTAATCACAGAAAGGTAGAAATGTCCGCGTCCGATTCACACAGGTGCTGTACACAGGCTTACGCCTGCCGCACTCTGCGTTCAAGAAAGGTAGAAAGGTAGAAAGTGTATGTGTCATGGGCTCACCTGCAATACTCAAATTCACATAAACGGAGCCTACAGAGTCAAGGGGATCACCTGTGACCCCAGTGAGAGGAACAAACCGTTTCATAATGGGTTTTCTCTGAAGAGCAGGTGTAGCCATTCTAAAAGTCTCACTAATGACTGAAACGTCAGCCCCTGTGTCAACAAAAGCATGTACTACAGTGTCCTCAATAACAACTGACATATATCTTTTGTCTACA
Organism: Garcialebias charrua; assembly: GCA_038048925.1. Taxonomy (NCBI): domain Eukaryota; kingdom Metazoa; phylum Chordata; class Actinopteri; order Cyprinodontiformes; family Rivulidae; genus Garcialebias; species Garcialebias charrua. The sequence goes on along the minus strand of JBBPBX010053265.1, from coordinate 8,522 downwards.
TCAGTCACACACAAGATGTCAGTAGTACCTGTGTCAGGGTGAATGTCGTTGTCCATCTGGGCCAAAGAGAAGTTGGTAGCTGACAATCTGCCCTCATTGTCAGCTACTTGTAGTTTCCCTGCTCCCGGTATTGACGTGTAGGGCAGTGTTTTTCAACCACTGTGCCTAGGCACACTAGTGTGCCACGAGTGATCGTCAGGTGTGCCTTGGAAATTATCAAAAAAGCCCCCCCACACACACACCTTTCTACAACCTCTTTAAATTTAAGACCACATTGTTGTGGTACTGTTTGGGTGTATTTTCGAAGACATGTTAAGTGCAATTTGAAATAAGAAATATAAAATATGATAAAAATACATTTTTGTGTTTATTTCATTCCTATTCAAGACACTTTCATAAGAATGACTATATATTTAATATAGGTGACACTTTCATAAGAATGACTATATATTTAATATAGGTGGATACAGTGTATCTATGTTTACAATTTTGTTGGTGGTGTGCCTCGGGATTTTTTTCAATGAAAACACTGTGCCTTGGCTCAAAAAAGGTTGAAAAACACTGGTGTAGGGGACTGGAACCGTACCCGGGCCGGACTGGGAGAGCGATGAAGGCGGCCACTTTCATAGCGGCCCGGAGAGCGACCACGGCTAGTATAGTCCCTGTTTGGAGAGTTGTAGCCCTGCCAGTAGCGTTCAGATGAGCCGGTGCGAGCAGGTGACTCCCGTTGGTTGCGTTCCTCGTCATGTGATGTGCGGAAGGAGCTGCGGCGATGTGTGTTCCGGTCGTCCGATGAGTCTGTGGCGTGGAGGTGACAGATGGTAGTCATCCGATGAATATCTGCCCTCACCTCCAGCCGAAGCGGAGCTCCGATGACGAAATCCATAATCCCGCCTGTCCTGTCGATATGCGTCCTCACGCTGGCGGTCAACCGTTATTTGTAGCTGTTGCACTTTGTCCGTCAGCATTTCGATCGTCTTTGCCATTTTCCTGAAATCATCCCCCGTAGCTGAGTGGACTCCTTGAGGAGCAGGTGAAGGGAGCTGAGTAGACCACCCAGGTGAGACAGCAGGGTAAGCTGGTGTATAAGAAGACTGCACCGGAGCTGGGGATGTGAACACTCTAGTAGCTTGGTGAGCAGCTTCAATTTGAATAGCCAACTGTAGCGCAGTCTCCAATGTTTTAACACCCTGCTCATGACATCGCAGTTGGAGGTATGGGTCAAGTCCAGCAATAAAGCGTCTACATTTTTCTCCCTGTTTAGCATTATCGCCATAAGTTGGAAAAGCTTCCTCGACCAAACTGCAAATTTCTGCAGGGAGAGCTTCACCAGGGAGGCGGCTGCGTGCATTAGCTCTGGAAAGTCGACAAATAAGCAGTTTGTCCAAACACGCTTTTCAGCTTTTCCTTCGTGGCCGTATAGTCTGTTTTAACTGCATCGGATAAACTGTCCCAGTAACTAAAAGCAGCTCCCCCCAAGTATGTAGGTAACAGTTTCGCCAAACTGTCTTCAGTAGCATCAGGATCAGCCTCAACAGTCACTTCAAAACGTCTACACCATTTTGAAAAATCCTCTTTTCCATCCCCCACAAACACGTGGCTATACTGTGGCCTAGTACAGCCCGCAGCAGAATGAAAAGGTAATTGTTCCCAAAAGTTACTCTCCATCACTGAGTATTAGTCGTTGAAACTCGTAGAAAAAATTGGAGGAATAAAAAAAAAAGTCAGTCCTCAGCAGCAGCTAAACGCGCCTATCAACATGTGCAACATTAGCTATAAGGCTAATAGCATGCTAAGCAAGTGCTCACCGCTCCAATCGCTGAAAGCGTCCACAAACCCGCTGCCACCAGTGTAACACCACCATATGGGGTGGAGAAGTGTTACAAACACATCCGAAGGTCGTGGGGTGGAGAAGGAGTAATCACGCTGAAAGGGGATAGCTTGGCTGCACGAACTTTATTCAGCTCTTCAATACAACGTCATTCCCTCATGAACGCAGCCCGCGTCTGCCGTTGTTTCGCACGCTTAACCTGAACACACCCAAAAACCCACGAAGAAGAAGTCTCTTAAAGACACAGCAACCTAAATACGTAACTGCCCAAATAAATCATCTTACATCAAAATAAATCAAAATAAATCATCTTACAATATTGTTGAAATGTTTGCGTTCATCTTTTTTTTCCTCTCAATTCAGCCTTTGTTTATACAGGTTAGTCTCATTGAACCTCGAGAACTCATTTACCAGAGAGACCTGTTTTAAACAAAGACTACAGATGACAATAGTAGACAATCATAAAAAATCATATAAAATAAAAAGTAAACCGAAGGAAAAAACAGCTACCGGTACATTATAAAGTGATGTAAAATACTAAAAACAGGAATATATCTGTGTTTCAATTCATATCAGTTTCAGTGTATCGAGATAAACGGCAATATATTTCAGCTTTACAGTCAGGCCACAACAAAAGCTCATAAATACTGCCCCTGTAGCCCTCTGACAGTCATCACAGCTGTGTTGTGTCCACTTTCACCCTATTTCTCAGAAATGAAAAAAAAAAAAAGTTCAACTCTGTTTTTAATCTGTAATCTGTAAAGATGTTTGTAAACACTTAGTAACTTCAGTGCTGTTACACTTCTGAAATATTATCTGCAGTTTCCTTTAATGTGACACCAGAACTGTTTCACTTCAATTAAACATTTAATTTCATGAGATGTAATTTATTTTTAAAGCATAACTCTAAAGAGTTCTCTGTTGAGTAAACAACAACATGGTTGAATACAACGATGCAGCAGGATCAATTTGAATGAACTAAGTATTTCAAGGTAGTAATATAAGCTAACATGCAAATACAGCAATTATATATACTGTGTATATATATAT
>JBBPBX010053264.1:7657-23905 GCA_038048925.1 Garcialebias charrua | reverse complement strand
TGTTTTAACTATTTTTTCACATTTTGTGTTTTTTATTTTTTCTAAATATTTTATTATTTGTTTAAAGGGTTTTTGTTGTTTATTTTATTTAGCTTTTTGTAAATACTTGTTTTGTATTGTTAGTGTTAAAAGTCTACAAGTACTTAAGATTAGAAAGTGTATTTTATATTTATTTTCTTACTTTTGATTTTTATATTTCTTTATAGAGAATGTAAATTGTTTTTGTGCAGGTTTTACATTGTTCTTCTTGTTGAGATTTTAATGTGTCCTATTTGTTACTGAAGTTCTGTTTTTAAGGATACTTTTTTAGCATTGAAGTTGTTTTTTGCCTGACATGGCTTGTTACATGTTGTGATTTAAAGATTAAATATAAAAACACACCATAATCTTTTATTGCATTTTTTTATTCTGTGTATGTAAAACTATAGGTTTAGAGCCCCCTTGTGGTCAAATAGAGTTAATACCATTGAACAAGTTCATTTAGACAAAAGCAAAACAAACAAAAAGACTGTACTTATGTAGGATCTTTCTACCTGCAAATGAAAAAACACAATTTGTACCATCAGATGCTCACACAATCATATATTTTTAGTGAGTGTGCTTAGCAGTAAACTATGATACACCATGGTCTTAGAATAAAAGTGTTGTGCAAAAGGTTTATAATTACATACAGCATTTGGTTTTGTGTATCTTTCAATGTCTACAAAGGCAAAGCAAAGTAGGGCCCCCAAAACATATCCTGCTTAAGCTAGATTCATACTTGACGCGTCGCGCAGCGCGCGAGGGTGTGCCCTCCAAAAGTGACGCAATTTCACAGTCCCCGCCCCTGCGCGTTGGCCCCGCGCAGGGGATTAGCGCGTGCCGTGCACCTCTGAATTTTTGAAACTCCGCAAGCCTAGAGCGCGCGCCGCGCTCAGTGACGTATGGACTGGGCTCAAAACAAGATGGACGCTTTCGAAGCTGCTCTGGCTGAACTCATCCGCATGTATCGCCATTTGTATGATCCCTCGATGTGCAACTGGCACAGAAGCGATGCAGAAGGAGGAAGAAAAACATGCGGGATCGCTTCGTGAAGGCCAAGAAGAGGGTGATCAGAAGTGGCGATCCTGGCACCAACAAACCGGTGCCAATCCTCGTTGTGGAGCTGAGTTGGCTGTCGAGTTTTATAAAACACCGAGAAAAGGACACAAATATGGAAAAAGAGGTAAAAATGAAAGAAAAAAAAAGTTAGTACTGCTTTTATTACAGCTAGCTTAGCATGGAATACAGCAGGCCATGCTGTGCAGCCTGCCGTGTTGTTTCCCCTTTGTAGTCATAGATATAAACAATAAACTGTGAGAATGAATGACCAAAACATGGCTTAATGAAAATATAAATCAAGCTGCTGACCAGTAAATGTGAAATAGTGGAAATAACCATTTTAGATCTGCACACCTCAACTGTAAACAAATTTAGCCTATATGTCTGTTGATGCTTCACCTTCTGTTTATTAAGCTAACAATTACACAAACATTTGTTTTTATTTAACACATACTGTATGTGCATTGTATCCGTTACCGTTTCATTTTGTACTGATGGATGTCAATGTCTGTTTTTTAGCCTGAAGAAACACCACAGAGCCAAGCACAGGACGATACATGGTGCCTCGACCAGACTGTCACCCCATTCGACCAGACCGTCACCCCCATGGACCAGACCTTCACCCCTATCGACCAGACCCTCACCCCCATGGACCAGACCGTCACCACCATCGACCATGAGTACATCACACCCATCGTCTCTCACAACCTCACGCCTACTGGCCATGAAACTGGCAGTACTTCAAATGCAGGGTGTTTTCCTCTGCGCAGGTCCTCCACGCCAATTCCTCCCTGTCCAACGGTGCCCATACCCGTACCACCTCGACACTTGCCAGGGTCAAGCAGCAGTAGCAGAAGCGACAGCCCTAGCATCAGCTCACTCCGTTGGTGTTGGTGAAAACTTTTTATACTTTTATACTACTATGAAAAAGTACTATGCAAAAACTCAGGACAGTATTACACTTTATTTCATTTTATGTTTATTAAATGTTGGTGAAAACTTTTTTTACTTTTATACTACTATGAAAAAGTACTATGCAAAAACTCAGGACAGTATTACACTTTATTTCATTTTATGTTTATGGATATTAAATGTTGGTGTTGGTGAAAACTTTTTATACTTTTATACTACTATGAAAAAGTACTATGCAAAAACTCAGGACAGTATTACACTTTATTTCATTTTATGTTTATGGATATTAAATGTTGGTGTTGGTGAAAACTTTATACTTTTATACTACTATGAAAAAGTACTATGCAAAAACTCAGGACAGTATTACACTTTATTTCATTTTATGTTTATTAAATGTTTTAGTGTTTAAATAGTTATTGTTGCACTGAGGGACAGAGAGAAATGCAATTTCAATCCTGTGTATGTCCTGTACATATTACTGTTTTGAGAATAAAGCTGACTTTGACTTGACTTTGATTCAAATGATACATTTGTAATGCATAATTACACATTTATCAATTATTTTTAGACAGCATGCAATTTTTGCACACATTAAAATCAAAACACTATTTCTACAGGTTTCTCCACATTCCACTTCACATTCCTGGTGAAATAAAGGCTACTACACATTGAGATTTTTCGTGTCAGGTAGCAATGCTTCATTTTAATGCAATATGGGACTTATATTTACAATGCCATTTCAGGTTTCCAAATAATTCTAACATCTAATGTTCTTAGTTATAAAAAAGTCTTTCATACCAAATTTTATGTAATACAACTGTTAGTGGCTAATACAATATGCAAACAAAACAGACGGAAAGCTGAAGTGGATATTTCAATGTAGTTTCATTTTATTTAAAATCATTTAACATTCAAATACATATAGCAATATACAATATAGCTTGGCACACCTCAGAGACTATCAGGGAAACCGTAGTTGCACCAAGTTTGTAGCTGGCTGCTACACTTTTCTGGCTGCTACCTGAAGCCAGGATTCTAAAGTCACTGCCAAACGCTCGGGTAATGTCACAGGGCTGCTGTGGGTCCTTCCATGTCGTATGAAAGGCGAAATACGATGTAGCAGGTCATCAAATCGGCGTGCAGACATGCATGTTATATTCCCCACCAGTACGTCTCTGAGAGTGTAATGGCCGAACATACCATCTCCTTCTGCGTCTTCTTCGTCTCATTAAAATTGCAAGACACAATAACTGTTGTTCTATTATAATTTGCTCCTCTAATAAAGACAGTTCAAGAATGAAGCGAGCGGGAAGCCATTTTGTTTGTGTTGTGACGTCAAACAGTTCTTCTTCTACGGTAGATTTCTTCTTCTACACCCTTTCTTGTAACATATGCACATGTTGTAGAGGCTACTTCCACCTGCTGGCCCGTAAAAGAACAGCACTTTGCCATGCTCGGCCGTGCGTCAACCATAAAGACAGGGGCGAAACTATGAACGCATTTCGCCGTGCGGCACAGTGCACGCGCGGCGCGCGCGCTCCAGCCTGCGGACCAAAGCGAAAGTCTAACTCAGCCTTTAGGGCCCCCAAACGTCCGGGTCCGGCCCTGTGCATGAGCGTTTGTGGCATGGGCAGCTTGCATGTCTGGAAAGGCTCCATTAATGCAGAGAACTATGTTCAGGTTCTAGAACAACATATGCTCCATCTAGACGTCATCTCTTTCAGGGAAGACCCTGCATTTTTCAACAAGATAATGCCAGACCACATTCTGCAGCAATCACAACATCATGGCTACGTAGGAGAAGGATCCGGTACTGAAATGTCCAGCCTGCAGTCCAGATCTTTCACCTATAGAGAACATTTGGTGCATCATAACCACGCCCTTGTCCAAGTAAAACCCGTGACACTTCTTGGGCTGAATGCTCAGCCCCGTCAGTTGGGAAAATTCCTCCAAGATCCTGAGACTCCCATTCATTGCCTCCACCAACCCAGATACCAGAACCAAATTATTAGCGAATGACAACGTGGAGATCGAGTGATCTCCCCATCTTAACCCGAATCTGGCCGTTCGTTAGAGTCTATGGATAAGAGGATCCATAGCTAGGTTGAAAAGCAAAGGGGACAAAGGGCAAGTCACCTTCTCCACCACCAGAGAGGTGACATTCAATGTCCCAATAGCCAGCTTCTGTAGCCGAGGATCAGACCGTCAGGGTCCCCGCCCACCACCCATCCCACATTGTACCCGACCCCTTTGGCCCCTCCTACAGGTGGTGAGCCCATGAAGATAATTTAGATAAACAAACTTGGGATGATGTTTATTTAGATGATGTGAATAAATCTTATGAAAAGTAAAGGTGAGGAACGGCAAATGCCCAGTTAAGACATGCTCGTACAGTTCTGGACGCCTGGATAAACACCTGTTTCAGGGACACCCAGAGATAAGTACTGATGTTAAAGACGAAATGCTGGATTTTGTGAGAGGGCCAAGACAATCAAGCTTCTCCAGGCTCTCAGGGACTCAGAGCCTTCTCCTCCTCTAACCTCCAACCTCATCATTGAGGGCTTAAGCACTGACTGGGAACATGAAGACACTGGGGGGGTCAGGAGCCCCCTCCATCCACCTTGTCACAGCCCCTTGTTCAGATGAGGAAGACCCCAGCCCATCATCTGCATGTGCTGTCCCTGACTCACCCATGGATTCAACATGTGAGGACCAGGTGTCAGAATCTCCTTTTCCAGCCTCTTTGGGTAAGATGTGCCTTTTAACTTGTTCTAAATGTGGCTTGGTGTGTTTAACATCTGCTTTTGTTTTATCCAACAGTTAATTTTGTGAAAAGCTACGTGTTTTCTGGAGGGCGGTTGTCCAAGCCCCAAACACCGGGAGAACGTGAGGTGTGCTGTGAATTGGGTCAATAGTTTTCTCCGGCATATGGCTGTAATCGGCTGAGCACCTGGCTCTTCCTGGATGATGTTGGGCATATCCAAAGGTAAGCTGGTTTGTGGTTGTCGCAATGTATTCCTGTAAAAAGCTTAACATGGCAATGTGTTTCTGCAGTTGGCTGTACAAGCTGATGTCACAGGGGAAAACCAGCACCACTGCCTGCATTCATCTCAACAATGTGAATCAGTTCATGGAGTATTTCACAGAAACTTCACCGCCATCATGTAGGTTGTCCAGACCACAGCAAACTGGTATCTTGAGGACGTTAAAGAACTGCATTCACCAGCTGCGTAAAGACGTGGTGCTTCACCAAATAGCTGCTAAAAAGGCAAAGTTAGCTCACATTATTTCAGCACCGACCCTTGTGAAGTGCCAGGACTTGGCCCACTCCAAAATCCCTCAGCTGCTTGGTAAAACTTGATTTTTATCTGTATCCTATTGTGAGCAAATGTGTTTCATTTAAACCCCTCTCTCTCAACCCCCTCAGACATGATGGACGATGATGAATCAGCTGAGTCATTGCTTCACTCTACGGTCACCGGACTGGCGTTCTGACTAGCATGACTGTGTCTGAGGTAGAAGCTGACAAGGCAGGTGATCATCCAGAGTCCCTGGGCTTTGTTGTGAAGGTAAGTTGTGATTTACTAGCTCAAGGTATAGTAAATCCAGCAGAGCATGGTGGCGAGCTAACCAATTTGCATGTCTCTTCCACAGGTGAGGAGCACAAAATGAAGGGTGCCTTTGGTCTGGCACAAGTGTACTTGACCCACGAGGAGTTCTCTTGGGATAAACGGTGGCTAAAGATGAGGGCTGCTCTGAATCTGTCGGGGGAGAGGTTTCTCCACACGACTTCTAACAGCCCAGGTAAGATTCTCCTCAAGTATCTCCGGGTGATGTGGGAGGAGATGGACTGCCTACCTTCACAGACATCTGAACATCTGTGGCTACACATGTAAAGAACTTCACAACACTGAAACTCGCCACACCTTGGCAAACTTCATGTGTCACGATACCTCGACCGCAAACAGATACCGCAAACATACTACGCGATGCATCTAGACACTGAGCAAGCCAGAAAAATCAGGGTCCTCTTCGACAGTCGACAACAAGGCAGAGGCCCAGAGGCAGGAGAGCCTAGATGGACTTCAGTGGTCTGGAAAACATGAACGTTTTTGTTGGTTCTGGTTTTAATAAAAAAAATAAGTTCTGGTTTGTCACAGTTTTCTATTTGTCAGTTTTCTATGTACCTCTACACAATGAATTCTCATCACACTCCACGTTACCCGGGGGTCCTAGAGGAACCTGCACCCATGAAGCTGCACACAGGCTGATACATTGGAAATTTCCCAGTGTGATAATGCAAGAGTTGACCTCCACGACCATACAGGGACGCAAGCCATGAACAAAATTAACAGGGGCCACACAAAGTGTCTTCCCTTGAGGTGGTTAGCACACGAGCAGCAGAGTTTATCAACTATATACACACACACACACATACGCTTGTATGCATTTTGCTACAATACTGAAATATTGGAAATTGTGCAATAAAGTGGATCACATACAGTCAGAAAGTAGAGTCCAGTATTGATGGTTGGCAGTTTAGAGAGAAAACATGAACCACATTTACTAGGAATAAACTAAAATCCACCTTTTATATAAATATTAACACATTTGCTTGCTGCTTTGTAAGTTTTGTAAAATAAAAATGGTATTATAAAATATCCAAAACATGAGAATGAGGGGGAAACCATGTTCCATTTTCTTTGCATTATCTCAACCAATTATTTTCAAAGGCTGTACAAGTTTCAGAAAAGCATAGTCACTGCTCAGTCCATTGAAGCTTGTCCTTTCAAATATGTAGTTTAATATTTATACCAGAGTTTGTGTACTGACAAGGAACTGCAGTTTTTTTATGAAACAGAAGAACAAAAACACTTATTAGCAGAGAGATTGCTGTTTTTCAAGAGTATTGACCCACTGCTTCAAACTGATGCAACACAAGAACTATACAACACATTAAATGGAAATAAAATACAAGTTTAACATAACAAACATTATAGTTTGAGCTGAACAGCCATGCTACAGCAAAGAGACAGCAAGTGCTCACTGATCTCAGAGGAAGGATGTGGCCCACTTAAGTAGGCTGCTCACACCTGCACATGGTTTCATTAATTAAACCATTAGTTGAGGATTCTACCAGAAAAACACAAACATTATGTACAGACTCGTAACACTTTTAGAAAGGATTGTTCTAAGCAATCAAGCCTGTAAAAATACTGAAAGGTTACTTATTGAAAGTGCACCTACTAAGACATTGTCCCAGCAACAAATAAAAACCCTTGTAGGAATGAGCTCCATCACAGCAGCTGCTGGTTCTCATGCTGTAATAAAATCAAGTAGAATGAATTTCAGGCTTTCTCAGGGGAAAAAGTGTTTATTGACTGCACCAAAAATAAATGAATAAATAAAAAATATGGACAGAAATTAATGTGTGGCTAATTTTTTACCTAAAAGACAATACAAGGGTTAACTGATTTCCATTCATTCAACCTTTATTTAGTCAGGTAAATCTTTTGAACCTCATGGGCTCATTTACGAAAGCGACCTCCTAAAACTAAAGAACAATGAACAGCAGTGGTAGAATTTCCTTAAACAATAAACAAACAAACAATAAACAATAGAAAACAAAAGAGAGACAAAAACAAAAGTTTTTTTTTTTTAACAAAGTATCAAACTAGCAAAACATTATAAGGTAGACGTATAAAATCAAAGACAGGAACAAGTCTGCATTGGTTTCAACTGATTTCCACCTGATAGGTTGCACCGTTATATAGATCGCTTTGTCCAATTATTGGCAAAAAATTTGAAAAATCCATAAACATGTCGCACCTTTATTTAGGTTGCATCTACACTGTATTATGAGTCACCGCTACGCGACGCGTCAGCGCCTCATTTGCCCAGCTGAAAATGGCGGCCACAGAAGCAAGCACGGAAGGGCTTTACAAGATTAACACGGTAAAAACTATTATTTGTTTGCTAAAAATTATAGCTGACATTATAGCACAAGGGTTCCTGAGCTTAACCGTTCCGTAAATTCACAAAATGGTCAAATCTGCTGGATTTCGCTTTGACGTCTTACAAACGGTCACGTGCACTGCGAAAATCAATTATAAATAAATCGAATTATAGCTCAAATGTCTGATACAGGTCACAGTTTGTAAATGACCACCTAGTAATGATGTTCTGTAGATTTCAAGAAAATCCGTGGTGTGGTTTATGAGTTATTTAGACAAATAGTAGCAGGAAAATAACCCAAAGCTAACGCGACACGTTTACGTCTATAAAACAAGTTTTTTAAGTCTCAAACATCTCATAAAGCTAGTCACTTGTAATTGTCCATACAGTGATTACTTTCTGTAAGTTTGATAAAAATCTGTCTTGTGGTTCTTGATTTATCTTGCTAACAAACACAGCTAACAGTAGTTACCTCCAGAGCAGGAGGTCGGGCAGCGACAGAGTCAGTCCGACCAGAGGATACTTTTTTCGGGCACATGAGCTGGAAACGGTTGGTGGACTCTCTGGAAGTGTCCCCTAGTGGACAAAAGTGGTACTGCACCATTTTTTGCTAAAATGAAAAACGGTCCTATCTGATAGGGATTTTAAACCCCTGTTACCTTAATAAAAACCACACAAGAATTCATTCATTCATTCAACCTTTATTCATACAGGCTAGCCTCGTTGAGCCACGGAGACTCATTTACAGAATAAACAAGAGACGGACATCTGAGAGCCTTGAATTATTTATCGACGAGTATTTTGAAAAGTTTGTGATGAGTAACCCCAATGCTACATCCTGTGCGGCTAGAGAGTTGGCTAGCGCTAACGAGCCGAAGCCCAATGCTAAGCTGTACCGACAGGCAAGGGCGTAGATTTCATCTCATTATTGGGGGGGACCATAAACAGGGAAATATTTTTAAAGCAATTTTGGGGGGGTCGGCAAAGTTACAGTGAAATGTAATGCAAAATGTACAGAGGGAAGTTTATCCAAACTGCATGCATATGCAGAATACAGTAATCAACAATAATTGATTTAAATGGCATGTATTTAGTAATCTTAATACTACTATTAATCAGTACAATAGTGACACTCATTACTCTTATAAAAAAAATTAATGTGTTCAATCTTTGCCACTTGTCAAAATGACAAGTGGCAAAATGAGAATTTTGCAAAAATACAGGTACCGGTATAGGTCCCCTCTAAATATTGTTTAAATTTCTGTTTGGCTTGTATTCATAGATTGCTGTGGTCAGTGTCACTGATAATCTGGTACCACACCTTCCCAAAATCTTAAAGCTTAAAAAGAAAACAGTTTTCAAGGAGAAGAAATACTTTAATGCAGGGGTCACCAAACTTTTTGAGACTGAGAGCTACTTCAGTGGAACCAAGAGGCACAAAGGTCCACTTGTTCGTTCCAAACAAATTTGCATGGTTCAACTTTAATTATAGTATTAATAATAATACATTTACATACATGTGAATATATGACTGCCTGATCACATCTGATCTGGTCTGTATTATTAAAGACTCCACACAATGATTTAGCTTGGTAAATATGATCAATTATTATTGATAATTACCAGTAGTGATTAGAACTCTCAATCAAGAACTTGAGTCCTCAGTTTGAATAATTTTTTGGTTCTTCTGTGCAAATGTAAATTGTTCTTAGCTTTGACTGGGAGTGTGGATGTTTGTCTCTTTGTCTGTCTCTGTGATGGACTGGAGACGTGTCCTGGGTGTCTCTGGTGACCTGTCCTGGGTATCCCTGCCTTCACACAAAAGCAGCTGAGATTGGTTCCAGTCCTAAACAAGGGGGCATAATGGATTACTTATTAACTGATATTTAAACATAAAACATTATTTCTTTTATGTTAAACTCAATCTGTAACCTTTGAAATTCATCGTATTTTATAAATATTTTATTAACTGTTTTGTAGAAATGAACCCGTTTGTAACATTCATTCAAAATCTGCCTTTTACTATTAACAAATCTGTAGCATTTTTTAAGAACCTATTAAGAATAAAATCTTCCAGTTGCAGATACAAAATATCAATAATGTAATATAATAAACAGTGACATTTTTTAATTAATCATGTGACATAATGATTGATCCTCAAGATTTTTTATAATAATAATTTATTTATAAAGCCCTTTAAAACAACCACAGCTGCAACAAAGTGCTACACATATAAATTTTTTATTAATTATCATCACATCTTCTCTACTCTTTTTAAATTAATTATCTTTCACATATTTTATCATTACTTCTTTCAAGAGCTCCACACCTGAAAATGTGATGAATGTGAATCCATCCTGCTCAAAGCTGCGCTGAGATTCTACTGTCTGTTGCAGAGCCCACCAGGGAGCTAGTTAGCATTGAAGCTAGTGTGTTAGCTGATGAAGTGTTGCTCCTCGTTGCGTTTTGCTGTTGCTACAGCCACTAATGAGACACAGACACACTTGTCTTTCAACACTGTAAAAGACCTTTTCCTCCCAGTCACTGTCACCAATGTTTTAAGTAGCTACTTACTGGAAGTTAATAGTTTGTGCTGCAGCTCACTCCCACCCAGCGGCTCCGCGCCGAGCCTGTGACTCCGGTGCTTTTGTTGTTCCTTGTAAACATTGGACTAAACCATTTGCCAACAGAGAAGGGGGGGGGGGCAAAATTTCCTTTTTTTTTTCTTAGAATAATGGCGGATTTCTCTCTTTTTTTGCCTTTTTATATTTATATTGTTTAAAGACACGGTTTCCTTTATTGAATTATTGGGGGGGACAGATCTATATTTCCCCAAGATTGGGGGGGTCCGGACCCCCCCGACCCCCCCAGGATCTACGCCTATGCCGACAGGGTAGCTCTGATAGCATATCGGAACCGTCGGTGGATAGTTCCGATCAAGTTCAACCCCTCCTGAAAAAACCAAACCTCGACCCGTCAGTATTATCCAATTTCAGGCCTGTCTCCAGACTCGCATTTGTTTCTAAACTTCTAGAGAAAATAGTTGAGTCCCAACTAAAGTGCTTCCTGGAGGATCACGCTATCCCGAGCTATTCCAGTCTGGCTTCAAATCCCTCCACAGCACTGAGACTAGGGCTGCAACTAATGATTATTTCAATAATCGATTAATCGGTCGATTATTTTTTCGATTCATCGATGAATCGGCAAAATGAGTTATTTTTTCAACCTCTTTATTTATTCAAAAATAGAACACTTGAATGACAGCAAATTACACAAAAAACAAGTTGCTACTTTACTATTCAGTAAGCACAATGTTGACAAATAATAAATAAAAAAATGTTGGTCAAATACCTTAAAAATAAATAAATGTACACAAAAATATACTTTTTTATGAAGTGGGAAAAATAAAGCATTTGTTATTTAAATGTCCTCCTGAGCTGTTGGACCAATATATAAATGATAAATGCAAGTCATCCTTCCATACATGCAGTGTCTTCACTCAGACGTTGCCAACAAATTAAAACCTGAAGCTTAATCATTTAATAATTACCATATTTGTTTTAGATTTATTTATAAATCACATTTTTAACACTGCTTGTACCAATTAAATTAAATAAAAAGTAACACACGCACACACACTGTTTGGTTCTGCTGGGGTCCAAATGGTGTGGGGGTGGTGTTGTACGCCAAAAATACACTACATGCGCTCCGCAGGTCGCAGCTGAGCATCTCAAACTCCAGTTTCCACTACCTCCGCTCAGCTCAGGTCCGCCTGCATGCGCCGCTCCTAGACGCATGCGCGGGATTTGCGGGATCGCGCGATAAATCAAGTGATAAATAAGTAAGTCAGAACAAAACAATTCATTCGGTGGAAGAAGGAGAACAACAGTAGAGACTGCTGCCTTGATCTTCTCTCGTAAATGAGCGACAGGACATGGTTTGAGCAACAGGAAGTGATGTATTACATTTCAGAATAAAATACTTTATTTATTTATTTATTTCTTGTATTGCGTTTGTAGGCGTAGTCATAAATGATAGTTTGAAAGCATTTTTGTACAAATAAATCCGTATAGAGCTAGGATTAAGTCCGCCCGTGGTGATTTTATTTTGTAAATACGGAAGTTGTGCTCGTTCCTTTTCCTGTTGGTGCGACGTAATCTTCAAAAGTTGACTCCGCACAGCTCCGGCGTCCGGCAGAAATAGAAAAATTTCTAGGGACTTCCCCCTGTATGACCCCGTTGACTCCCGCACACAGGTTTTAAGACGAGGGGGAGAGCGGGTAGCTTGCTAACACACGTTCTCTTATCACTGTCATGAATCAGCTAACAACCAGCAGCTTCAGGCAGCTACTGGAGAGACTCGCGTTACATTTTCTCACTTGGAAACAGAACAGACTTACCCTGCTGTTGAGCTCCCTTCATCCTCAGCGATGACGCCGACATGTTTACGTTTCAGGTGCTGTATCATCATCGTGGTGCTACCGTGCCATGTCAAGTCAATTTTGCAAAGCTTGCACGTTACGCATTTTTTAACTTTGTTAAGCGTGAAGTGCTCCCACACTTTTGACAACTTGGGTCGGACAGCTTTTACTGCGTCGGCCATTTGAAACTTCCGCGGAACACACCCCTCCTCTCTGCCTCTGCTCTGTTGCTTCTGCTCGCTCCGCTCAAGGCGCGCTGCAGTTTTTTTTTTCAACTTTATTCAGTCAGCTAGCGTTGACTCTGTTTTGCAGCTGAACAAAACGGCTCTGCGACGTGCAGAAAGACGCATAATCGCGCGACACAACGAATCGAAGATGAAATTCGTTGCCAACACTTTTAATAATCGATTTTTATAGATTTTATCGATTCATTGTTGCAACCCTAACTGAGACTGCCCTACTGAAGGTTTTTAATGACATCTTCCTATCCACAGATACTGGTGACTCTGTGCTGCTTGTCCTATTGGACCTCACATCCGCTTTCGACACCATCGACCATGAGATCCTCATTGCTAGGTTGGAGCAGTGGGTGGGCATCTCAGGATCAGCCCTAAACTGGTTCAGATCCTACCTCTCTGACAGGTCTTTTTGTGTGTCCATCAATGATTTTACTTCTGCAGTGGCGGCTCTTAAATGGGGGGTTCCGCAGGGGTCCATCCTGGGTCCTCTCTTGTTCTCCTTATACCTGCTGCCACTCGGTGCTATTTTCCGGAAACACAATATACCTTTCCACTTCTACGCTGATGACTGTCAAATTTACTTCCCCCTAAGACAAAATGGTACAGGCTCTATTCAACCTCTGCTCGACTGCCTGGCTGACATCAGGGACTGGATGGCTTTAAATTTCTTAAGCTTCAATGATAAGAAGTCTGAAGCCATATTGTTCCTTCCCAATGACACAACCTCAAACCACTGCATTGACCTTTCTGCTCTACCCCTGTCCGAAAAACAAAAAGTCACAAATCTGGGAGTGATAATGGATCCTTCCATGAAACTCAACAGTCATGTAAACATGATCGTCAAATCCTGTTTTTTCCAGCTGAGGCGTCTGTCTAAGCTGAAGCCCATATTATCAAAAAACAACCTGGAGACAGTGATTCACGCATTCATTACATCTAGGCTTGATTACTGCAATTCCCTTCTGCTTGGCGTCAGTCAAGCCACCATTGCACGATTACAACTGGTTCAGAACGCAGCTGCCCGATTTTTAACCAGCACACGCAAAAGAGAGCACATTACACCAGTCTTGGCCTCCCTTCACTGGCTACCGGTTCATCTTCGAATCCAATTCAAAATTCTCATGTATGTCTACAAATCGCTGAACAGTCTCGCCCCCGCCTATCTCTCGGATCTGATACACCCATATGTCCCTCCACGTGCTTTGAGGTCAGAGGATCAGGTACTCTTAATAGTTCCAGAAACTCGCCTTAAGCGCAGGGGTGACAGGGCGTTCTCTGTAGCAGGCCCAAGACTCTGGAACGAGTTACCGCTGCTCATCAAACAGGCCCCCTCCCTCTCGGTTTTCAAATCCCGGTTAAAAACTCACTACTACTCCATCGCTTTCAATGCCAGCTGATTTGTATTGGATCGTTTGATTTATGATCTGCAATGTTTTTATGTTTTTCGTGTTGTACTTCATTGTCTGTGTTGCCTGTTGCGTGTTTGTTTGTCCAGCACTTTGGTGTGGACTTGTTCCTGTTGAAAGTGCTTTATAAATAAAATGGTATGGTATGGTATAGTTCATGCTTCATGGTAATTTTGGAGTCAATTGATCAAAAGTGGTCTAGCTTGGACGCCCGGCTAGCGTTACTAGAGGTGTTGCAGAAGGAATTTCAGAGTTTGAGACAGTCACTTGAGTTCACCCAGGAGCAGGTAGCATCTCTTGCTAATGAAAACATTGAGCTAAAGGGGACAGTTACACAACTTATAGATCAGATGTCGCAGCTTTTCGGCAATAATAAAAAAATTAAAGAGTCAGTAGCCCCTTTCATAAGACGCATAAATCCGTCTCTGATGCGTGTTCAGACCTCCAACGAGCATTCAGAAAACACAAACGCACCTTGGCGAGTTAAATTGACTCGCCTCTGAGCCGTCCCTGATCCGTGAGCAGAGGTAGTGTTAAAGCCGCATCTGTCGACTTGTGAAAGGTCTCGGGGCTGCGCGGCTTCAAACTGATTTGAATAATGACGTACTCTCCCACATACTATCCCGGCGCACACTGTCGCGCTGTATTTAAATGTGTAAACAACAACATGACATCTGTATTTTGCTCGCGCATCACTTGCTATTCTTCGCCGAATCTTTTTCTTTTTTTATTGATCATCACGGAAATGTCTAATTGGGGTGATGCAGAGACCTGTGTGCTCCTGTCTCTGCGCGCAGAGGAGGAAAAAGGGACTTACCGGTACAGTGAAGGATGGGGCCCTTCTGGAGCGGATTGCTGTACTGATGCGAGAGCAAAAAAAAAAAAAGCATTCGGAGAAACACAACGATGTTCGCTAGCGTCGCCATGTTTGTTTACATCCACCTCTGCGGTGCGGTCCCACGTTAAACACGCAGGCACCACGTCCTCTGAGCAGCAGATTTTCACCATGCCTCTTTTCAACACGCGCTGCAAATCGTTTTGTGAATGCTCCTTTGAGGGCGGGCTGTGGCCGGATTCAACTTTGTTTTATGAATGACCCGATGGGTATTAAAGCCGGACTCGTCTGTGCGGGAACTGCGCGGGTCTGACTTATGAAAGGGGCTAGTATTAGACATTCAAGCCAGAAGTATGCGGGACAATGTTGTTTTCTCTGGGATTCCAGAAGGAGCGGAGGAGAAACCGGAGGCCTCGGTTCGGGCCTACTTTCAAAACCAGCTAAAGCTGCCGAGTGAAACGGTTAATGCCATTACTTTTCATCGAGTTCACCGCCTTGGTGCTAAATGACCTAGGAATAGTAGACCGTGCCCAATAATAGCCAAATTCGGACATTATAAACAAAAAGAACAGGTTAAAAGCTGAGGTAGGGAACTGCATAACACCCACTTTAGCATGAACGATCAATTCCCTGCAGAAATTCTGAGTAGAAGGCACATTCTGTTCCCGATAAGAAAGAAAAATATTAGCAAAGGAAGAAGAGCTAACATCTCTGTGGATAAACTCTACATAAACGGTCAGCTGTTTAGAGATCGATAGGCGGATAGGTGCAGCATCCGCAGTGAAGCGGGCTCTGTACCAGTCTGTCGTGGTGAAGAGAGAGCTGAGTCGAAAGGCAAAGCTCTCAATTTACCGATCGATCTACGTTCCCACCAGTGGCGGCCGCCACTAGAGGGCGCTAGGGGCGCCGCTCCTCCTTGGAACTGCAGCTTTTCTTCTTCACCATTTGAAGATATTTTTTTTTTTTTTTATAAAAGTGAAATAATAAAATAAAAATATTTCGAAATGCATGCATATATGTTTTTAGTTGTGTAGGATAAATATTTTATGAGTAATGATTGTTTTGTTTGTTTCAAAAAACGTTTTCTGATTGTGAGTGACGTACTTCCGGTTTCCCCGCTCGGCGCCGCCTGGGGGCTTTTCCCATGCTTTTCCATTGAATCTAATTATAACTATCCGCCGCTAGCGGCCGTAGTTTATGTCCCATCTGTACAAAACTTTTGGACTGTACAGGTCGCATTTTCCCCCGCCCTCGAGCCTGGACTGTCTCTTATGCCACGGATCGACAGCACTTCCGGTTCGAGCCAAGGAGGGGGGGAGCGGGGGATTCCCTCTGTTTACAGTCAGACCTGATCATCACACGGACAACTAGCGAGTAGCGACGTTGAAACAGCTGTAATTA
>JBBPBX010053263.1:0-23906 GCA_038048925.1 Garcialebias charrua | reverse complement strand
ATTGGAAATGTGCCTATTTTGCATAAATCCAGATTGTGCCTCTCCAATAATTGTATTTAGTACAGATTTAATTCTTTCCGCAAAAATTGATGCCAGGATTTTGTAGTCGTTGTTCAAAAGACATATAGGGCGCCAATTATCAATAAGTAATTTATCTTTTTTGGGCTTAGGTATAAGGGTAATGATCCCTTGATTTAAAGTAGCGGGGAGAGTTCTTTTTTCAATGCTCTCTAAAAATACTTTAGTAAGAAAAGGAGCAAGTTGATCACTAAATTGCTTATAGAATTCCCCTGTTAGCCCATCTGACCCAGGAGATTTGTTATTTTTTAGACGATTTATAGATGAAAGAGTTTCATTAACTGTAAGAGGAGAATCACACATCTCACGTTCAGAGTCAAGGATGTTCTGCGTGTTGACTGATTTTAAGAATGGCTCAGGGTTTTTGTCAGAGTGACTAAGAGCATAAAGTTTACTGTAAAAAGAGCTGATATAGTTTGCAATAATTTTTGGATCAGAGGATACTTGGCCTTCTATATTTAATTCATGGAGCGTATTGGATTTGGCACGATGTTTTTCTAGTTGAAAGAAATAGGAGGAGTTACTTTCTCCTTCTTCCAACCATTTTAATCTTGATCTTACAAAGGCTCCTTCTGCCCTATTTTTATAAATTTCGTCCAGCTTATTCTGTAAAATAGCTAAATTTAATTTATCATTGTCTGAGAGGTCTAGAGGACTCTTTTTGGAGAGCGTCATAATTTCACCAATGATTTTATTTTCTTCAGCTTTCTTGGTCTTTTTAAAGTCAGAGCCAAATTGCCTTAGAAATTTTGTAGTCTCAAATTTAAATAACTCCCAGTTGACACCAAATTTATTTTCAGAGTTGGCTTTATCAAAAAAATAAGAGATTGTTTGGGAGATTTTTTGCTGTACTGGGTGCATTTTAAGTAATGAATTGTTTAAAATCCAGTAAGCTTTCCTATTCTGTGTTTGGCTTTCAGTAAAATGTAATGAAATAAATATTGCTTTGTGGTCAGTGAGAGGAGTCGGAAGAATGTTAACAGTAAAGTTATTATTTGGTAGGTGATCAGACACTAACCAATAATCAATACGAGATTGTTTAGATCCATCATTATTACTCCAGGTGTAAATAGTGTCTAAAGGAAATTTTTCTCTCCAGATGTCCTTTAAACTGTATCTCTGCATAAAAGATTTTAGAGGAGTGTTAGAATCTTGAGCTCGAGGAGGCCATTTGTCCAATTGATTGTTTAGTATCATATTGAAATCCCCTCCCATGAGGATAATTGCATTAGGAAATTTGTTTAGACCATCGGCTAGATTTTGTTCTATCAGAGAGAGAAGTTGTAAGTTTTCATTTTTTGAGTTATAACCATAAATATTTATGGTAATTATGATTTTATTATAGTATGACAATATTGTAAATACAAAATGTCCCTGAGAATCAGATTTATTCAAAAGGATGTCACCTTCAAATTTGTTTTTGAGTGTAAGAGTGCCAGCTGAATGCTGGCTACCATGTGATGAATATAGGGTGTTGCCCCACTGGTTTTTCCAAAAATTTATGTCATCACTAGTAGAGTGTGACTCTTGAAAGAAAAAAAGATCTGTATTTTGTTGTTTGGCAAAAAGAAATAAAGCTTTCCGTTTTGTGGAATTTTTTAACCCCCTGGCATTCAAAGAACATATAGATAACGACAGTGTTATAAAAAGAGATGTAAGTTTTAGTGAATGTGCTGTGTTGCTTTCAGCCTGTGCGCTGATTTACAGAAAAGTTGGAAGAATAAACCATAAATGTTATTTTTGTTAACGCTACTTAATAAGAACAATTTCAGAGAGCAAAAAGTGCAATCTGTTTTAGTTGAATTTGAATCTTCTACATCAAGATGAACTTTTTTCTGAACAAGGTGCATAAAATGCTAGTTTAAAGTCTCAGCTCCCAGTGCCTACAGATCTTGTGACTCCAGGATTCCTCTTCTATCCGGAGTTAGTAGGGGAGTGGAGTGTCCATGTTAGTTCACAGGGAGATCCACTTCTTTACCGTTCACGTAGGCTCGGGCTCCCACGAAGTAGGCGATCTTCCCCTCTTTTCTCGCTGCCTCGATCGCTGGCCAAAGTGCTGCTCTGGTTATCCGGTCCGCTGGACACAGGTCCTCTGTGAAGCGAAGATGGCGTTCCTTCAAGAAGGTGTTATTTTTTGCAGCTCTCCACACAGCATCTCTGTAGGTTCTGGAAGAAAACTGCAGGATGATTCCTCTAGGTTTATTATTATTTTCTTTTATTTTTCCCAAACGGTGGACAGTATCAATCACATCAGGTAGCTTGAGTTTCCCTTCAGGGAAGATGGTTTGACAGATCTTGATGGTTTCTTTTCTCACGTCTTCTTTTGAGACAGTTTCTGGAACACCGTAAAGTTTCAGATTCCCACGTCTGGAGTACCGCTCTGAATCAGTTAGTCTTTTTTCCAGCTGAAGAAGGGTAGCCTCATCTTTTTTAATTTTGTTCTCAATGCTGCCAACCCTTTTTTTCACGTCTTTAATTTCTTCAAAGGCAAAGTCAATTGATTTCTTGAGCCCCTCAATTTTTACTGAGTTGTCACCCACCATCTTTTCTACAGTGTCGAAGCGCGTGTTGATTAGCTTGGAGAGGGTTTTGATAATATCAGGGTTATTCACGCTCATCTCCTCACCTTGTTCAATGAGTGCTTTTTTGTGAGCTGGTTCTTTAGAAGGTGTCCCCTCTGGTGAGATAGGCAGCAGTGGAAAGTCTTCTTCATCCGGAGGTAGGGGATTCGCCATTTTGATATAGTCGTGTCCCGCGTTAGCTACATTCTTGCTGGAAGCTGGTGCTTTGTTCTCTTTGGAAGATCTTTTCCTATCTTTTGAAAACATTGTTGCGCTATCAAAAGGGTTTTCTTCCCTGTTCAGATGAATAGCGCAAAGAAAGTAACGTTTTTAGCGTTAAAATGAAGGTTTTCCAGTTGCATTAATAACAATTGGCGCCACAGGTTGAAAAGGAGCGTCCGCTCAAGCCGCCATCTTGGTCGCCCGTCCGTTTTCATTCATTCTGACTGAAAAAATTGAACACTAAAATTTTCAGCCGCTAGATGGCACTTGAGTAGTAAAGCATGCTGTTGTATCAAAAAAGGCGTTCAATACAGGATCAACTGGACTTTATTTGATCCTGTATTGAACGCCTTTTTTGATTTCATCATGTCCTGGACGACTGCCTCTCAGTTGAACTTTTACTTAATAAATGCACTTCAATGGTCAAAGGAGCTGCATTTTGCCGGGGCGGCGCAGCGAAATGAAGCTGATTTGACGGTTGCTCCAGGCAGACAACGGTGGCAGTCTGTGGCAAGCCGATTGTGTCATTAATAGCTACTT
Source organism: Garcialebias charrua (assembly GCA_038048925.1). Lineage (NCBI taxonomy): Eukaryota > Metazoa > Chordata > Actinopteri > Cyprinodontiformes > Rivulidae > Garcialebias > Garcialebias charrua. The sequence goes on along the minus strand of JBBPBX010053263.1, from coordinate 20,505 downwards.
TTACCTATTACATGATACAACAGCATATGCTGGTGAAGATTCTCAGTTTACTATCATTTCGAGCAAACAAATAAATATTTTTTAGGTGTTTATCTTGTTACATTTTGAAGAAATACGCAGCGACTCATCCCTCTGCGTGTGCCCAATTCCGCAAATTGGGTTTTTGAAATGCAGCTGATTTGACAGTCAAAGTTTTCATTCAGCTTTTATTTATACAGGTTAATCCCATTGAGCCTCTGGGACTCATTTACAAGAGAGACCTGAAAATTATCCCCCTCAAAAAAGCATTTATTAACAACAAAGTTCATTTATTAAGCAAAAGGTAAACCGAGACACACCTTTACTATAATTTCAAGCAAACAGATAATTGTTTTTAAGTGTTGGTCTTGTTAAATTCTTGTTAAAGTCCTCCTGTGCATTCTCCCATGGCGATTTTTTGGCACAAATCCAGGTTAAGCCCACATTTCCGGGTTGTAAGCGGTGATGCATAATAGATGCGACGTGTACGGCGAAGCAACATATTTAAGGATTTTTACACTTTATTAGACATGTTTGGACTGATGCGGCTTATACAGCGGTGCGACATGTATGATGGAAAATACAGAATAACTTATTATTGCTTTCTTTTTCCTTTTTTCCTTTTGACAGCATGGATTAGTGAAACACGAATACATACTAGTTCTGTTTTATGGTTTCTATTTGCAAACATAATTCCCCTAATTTACATGTTAAACAGTCAATTACCTGATGCTGGATGTTGATATTCTTCTCATCCCATCTACTCTGTTTGCAGTCTTTTTTCCGCATTCCCTCTGGCCTTAACCTCTCTTTTAGTAATCCCATGGCTTTCTTCATGCAGTCTGCTGCTCACTGTTAAATTGTTTGTTCACCTTTGTCTTAGTTAACCTCTTGTTTTAGATTGTTAACATAATCCGCCATGTAGCCGTTTAATCTCCTCTGCAGGGATCTGCGCTACAACAATAAATGTGCCAACAAAACTAAACTACAGGTAATAGGGACTGATATTTACTCCACACACTAAAACATTTCTTCACTGCATATCAGGATAGATGTACAATATTGGTTTACATTAGGAAAAAGAAAGAAAGGTCCCTGGCAGGGATTCGATCTGGCGACCTTCTCTCACTGAGAGGTAACAGCTCTACCAACTGCGCCACCATGCCGTCTGCCAAGTGTTCACTGAATTAAGTAGAAAGACCACAAAAATTGTGAAATGATCTGAAAACAGCTGAAATTAGGAAAGAAAAACGAGCTCAATAGAAGCTGAAAAGGTAGAAAAATGCTTGAATTATAAGAAGGCAAAAATAGTACGTTTGCTGAATTAGGCTGAAAGAAGAAAAAAAAAGTGGAATTAGCTTGAAAAGTTAAAATCAGCATAAAATAGTTAAAAAAGTAGCTGGAAATACTGGAAAAAGGCAGACATTAGCAGACATTAGCTGAAAGAAGCATGAACATATGAAATTAGCAGAAAAAAACGTTAGAAGAATCAAAATAAAGCTTCTAGCAGAAAGAATCTGAAAGGTGCACAAAAATAGCTGAAAAATACTTAAAATGTACTGAAATTAGTTGAAGAAAGCTAAAATTAGCACTAAGCTGTAAATGGGTCACATAATTTGAAGGATGTGGAGAGCAGGGGTGAACGATTTTGGAAAATATTCTAATTGCAATTTTTTTTTACCTCAATATTGCAGTTGCGATTGAATATGCAATTATTTGTCAGTGTCATCTTCTCATGTATTTTTCAACGAACACAAGCACTGTTTTCAGCTCTGCTACAACTCTGTTTCTACATTTTTTCTATCACATCTGGGATAGCAACTTGGCTAAAATGTGCACAAGGGCATTCTGTACCGCTTATCCATTGTGTTGACCAAAGTCGTAAACCCAGGCTTGGTCAATATATTAATGGGCATCATGTCTTTTACTATGAACTCCGTCATTGCTCGAGTTATTTCCATGTGCCATTTTGAATTATGTTCACACGGAGTGATACCTTCAAACAGTTCGGTCAGTGATCTCTGTTGGCTGGTACTTTGCTTACCGTATTTTTACGGACTAGAGGTCGCACCTTTTGCCTAATTTGCATGCCCTGCGACCTATAGAGAGGCGAGACCTGTTTATGGATTTTTCCCCCATATTTTTAGACCAATTTTTGGCTCAGATATGACCGTTTTTCATTTTGGCAAAAAATGGTGCAGTACCACTTTCGGCCTCTAGGGTACACCGACCGCTCCCACCTCATGTGTTCGAAGGCAGCCTCCACTGGTCGGACTGACTCTGTCGCAGCCCAGTCTCCTGCTCTGGAGCCCTGACACTTCCAGAGAGTCCACCGACCGTTTCCAGCTCATGTGTCCGAAGAAAGCCTCCTCTGGTCGGACTTACTCTGTCGCTGCCCGGCCTCCTGCTCAGGAGGTAACTACTGTTAGCTGTGTTTGTTAGCAAGATAAGTCAAGAACCACAGGACAGATTTTTATCAAACTTACAGAAAGTAATCACTGTATGGACATTTACAACTGATTAGCTTTATGAGTTGTTTGAGATAAAATTTCATGTTTTATAGACGTAAAACTGAGAATCTTCACCAGCATATAGACGTAAATGTGTCGCGGTTAGCTTCGTTGATTTTTTTCCTTGTACGTTTGAGCAAATAGCTCATAAACCACACAGCAGATATTTTTCAAACTTACAGAAAGTAATCACTAGATGTACTGTACATTTACAAACTATTAGCTGTTGGAATTATTTGAGATACAATTTGATGTTTTATAGACATAAATGTGTCGTGGTTAGCTTCGTAGTTTTTCCTTGTACTTTTTCAAAGGGAAAAAATTTAAATCCAGCAGATTTGACCATTACGTGAATTTATTAAGGGACGGTTAAGCTAAGACACGTTTGCTATAATTTTCAGCAGACAAATAATTGTTTTTACCGTGTTAATCTTGTGAAAAGTCCTTCCGTGCATGCTTCTGTGGTCGTCATTTTCAGCAGGGCAAATGACGCGCTGACGCGTTGCGTAGTGGTGACGCATAATAGATGCGACTTATATAAAGGTGCGACCTGTTAATGGATTTTTCCAATTTATTGACAATAATTGGACAAAGCGACTTATATAAAGGTGCGACCTATAGTCCAGAAAATACTGTACTTGAAGTTGAAGCACTGGTCGTTGGCATTGTAGCCATGCAACTATCATAAATAACTTTGTGTTGATAAACATTCATGGTCTTACCTCGAGAAGTAGCAACAGCAGCAAGGCAGGTTCTGCACAATACACGTCGTTGCGCAGTGTCTTCTTTTTTTTAAATATCCAAAATAATTCCAAATAACGGAACATGCTGCCCTGCCCCTCTTTGGTACCAAACTTTCAGATGTATCAGCTTCTGTCGAGCCTGACATCACATAACCAGATCATGTGACCAATCAAATTGCAGTCTTTGCGATTAGAAAATCTTGTTTTATATCATATTCTGATATTATTGCAAATGCAATTAATTGTTCAGCCCTAGTTGAGAGTTCAATTCATTTTCAATTAGAGCTTTTGTAATTAACAATAAATCAATTAAAGAGAATCACAGAGAGTCAGAGAGATTTATGTCATTCGCATCTCATGTGGTACATGTGGTGAAACGAGATTATGTACGCAGGGTTCCAGTTACATTCAACAATAAAATGTAAAAGAAAATAGCATGATAAATGAAAATTATTAACCTAATTTTCATTTATCGGCTTTATCGTTTCTTTGTGTCTCCCTTTCTACTGAAGACACTGGATGACAAAAGGCTCAACTCTGGTGTTCTTCACTGAACCCCCCCTTTCTTTTTTCTCTTTCAAATCCATTTTAACCGTCCATAATCGCGTTTTTGGATCGTTAAAATCAGCTAATCTGAGAAGCTAAGCTATGAGCTAAGCTACCAAACCGACCTCGAGAATAAACCTCCGTCTTGTTGAAGCTTCAAATTTCACGGTTGAAACCCGTGCCTTAGTGTAAAAAGGTTGTTTTTCTCTGCAAAAAGAAGCTGAGAACTTGTTTACTGATTTTTTTAATTAAAAACTTTGTAGAGACACACTGCTCTCTCTCTCACTATCCACCCTTCGGTTCAAACTGTCTAAAAAAAGGTATTACACGCAAAACAAATTAACCAACATTTCTTCATATCTTTGATAATAATGACCAATTATTGAAAATAGATACTAATTATTGTTTAATTTCAAACAATATTATCGTTTATCGCAATACTTTCTGAGACAACTAATTGCCCAGCAAAATTTGTTATTGTGACAGGCCTATTTTCAATTAGAAGAAAATGGTATAAGCTAAAGTTGCACCAGTACCAAAAGTCATAACATTAATGTCATTAATGGGCTGAATGTTTTGATGCATGAATTGTTCAATCAGCACAAAAAATCATAAGCATTCACACAATAGAGAAATTGCATTTTATATGAACATGCATTGTGAATCAAAAAAGGCGTTCAATACAAGATCAACTGGACTTTATTTGTAACAGAAGACGTTTCGCTCATCATCCGATAAGCTTTCTCAATTCTTTGAACAGAGGAGCCTCACTTGTGAATTAGATTAACAAAGACTTTGACAGGTCCCTGGTATCAATGTGTGAAGTGTTTTTGTCAATTTACATACAGTAGGATGTGTGTGTGCTTTCTGTAAGCTCTGCTTTTTCACACACTGAACTTTGAATGGGTCACAGGTAGGGGTGGGCCATATCGTCTCGTTTACGATAATACCGGTGGATTTTTTGACACCGGTGAAAAAAATTATATCGCGGCATCCTATGATGACGTCATTTGACTGCGTCACTTTGCGATAACGGTGGTTTTGTGGAGGAACGCGGACCGCGTGAAGCAGCAGACAGCAGCCGGTGTTCCGTGGAGACTGCCTTCATGTGGAGATGCCCTACATTTTGTTAATACGCATGCGCGCGCACACCGCGAGGAGGAGTAACGAGCTAGCATTAGCCTCATAGTTGCATCCTAGCTTCACCGGGCAGCCGGCTTTGTGCGATCAGAGGTCCCTGGAGCTCGCCTCGATGTCGGACTGGAAGCCGAAGACATCGGGGGACAACGAGCTAACTTGGAATAATAAAGCCGACAACCTTTTAGGAGGTGCGTGCAGCTAAACCGGACTGCCCGGAGCTGCGGGTTCGGGGGCTAAATGCAACAGCTGAAGGCTGCGCGCACAGACTGCGGCGTCGGTAAGTTATTAAAACTTTTTCTGTCTCCAACTGTATGAAGTTAGGATACTAACAGTCCTTCCTGTAAAGGGTTTAAACTGCGTGGTGCTACAGAAAGCTGCGAAGCTCAGACGTAACGCAGCGGTGCTAACAACTGGAGCTAACAGCTGGAGCTAACAGCTGGAGCTAACAGGCAAACTGATGACAGAAGCTGCCGCTTAAAGTAAGAAATTATTTTTTTTATTTACTGTATGCTCTTTTAAAATGTGTTAAAGTGTTAGAATAGTCATTACCGCACACCTCAGTGGCGGCTGGTGCGGTATATATATTTTTGCTTGTTAAATATGAATATATTTTTTTGTATTCTGGTGACTGTTGGATTTATACCTGGATTAATGAGCATAAACTTTGGTGGTATTCTGGTGACTGTTTATGAAAAGTCATTTTGAAATTACACATTTGTTTGGTTGATTCAATAAAAGGAGAAAATGTGAAATATCGTCTGATATCGTTATCGGGGTATTTCAAAAAATATATCGTGATATCATTTTTTGGTAATATCGCCCACCCCTAGTCACAGGCACGTGTTATCCCAAATGTGTGTGTGTGTTAGCTTCCAATTTACCTAGTTTGGTGTGTATCAGTGGCCCAGCTTGCTTATAACTTCTCTCTCCCTCTCACAGTCTTCAAAGAATTGAGAAAGCTTATCGGATGATGAGCGAAACGTCTTCTGTTACAAATAAAGTCCAGTTGATCTTGTATTGAACGCCTTTTTTGATTTATCATGTCCTGGACGACTGAGAATCTTCACCAGCATATGCATTGTGAATGCTTATTGCTAAATGATTTTCGCTGAAATGTGCTGAAGGTGCTGAACAAAGCTGAAAATGTTTTATCATTACAGTACTATGTTAATGTGAGTTGAATTATAACAGCTGACATATGCTGAAACCAGGAAAATAAAAGTGGAAAGCAGTAGATAAATGACAGAAATGTGTTTAAAAGGCTGTATAGAGCAGAATACAGGTAGTCCCCGACTTACGAGCGCTCTGACCTACGAGCGTCCGACTTACGAGCTGGCGAAAGAGCAGTAAATTTGTAAAAAATACAGCACTTTTTTGTGTTTTTAGATGAAAGTGTGTTAGCTAACCGTTTGGAAACACGTTTCCGACCATGTTTATGAACTAATATGAACGTTTTTGATGAAAAACGAGTGTTCGTAGTAGCGCTAGCATAAATGTTCCAACTTACGAGCGAAAATCCGGACTTACGAGAACATGTGCTTCGTGTTCCAACTTACGAATTTTCGTGTTACGAGCAACTCGCAGGAACGGAACTCGCTCGTAAGTTGGGGACTACCTGTATACTGAAATAGGCAGAGGCTGAATAGATTATTTTTTAAAAAAATCTGAAATTATCAAAAAGAAACTGAAATGAGCAGAACAATCTGAAATTAACAGAAAGAGGCTGAAATTAGTGTAAAAAGTTAAAATATTCAAAATAAATAAAACTTTTATGGACAGAATTTCTAGGCGCAGCCAAGGTGTTGAGAGGATCCGTTTTGGTGGCCTTAGAATCGCTTCTCTGTTTTTTGCAGATGATGTGGTCCTACTGGCTTCATCAGTTCGTGATTTACAACTTTCACTGGAGCGGTTTGCAGCCGAGTGTGATGCGGCCGGGATGAGGATCAGTTCCTCCAAATCCGAGGCCATGGTCTTGAGCCGGAAAAGGGTAGCATGCCCTCTCCGGGTCGGGGAGGAGGTCCTGCCCCAAGTGGAGGAGTTTAAGTATCTCGGGGTCTTGTTCACGAATGAGGGAAAACTGGAGCGTGAGATCGATAGGCGGATAGGTGCAGCATCCGCAGTGAAGCGGGCGCTGTACCGGTCTGTCGTGGTGAAGAGAGAGCTGAGTCAAAAGGCAAAGCTCTCAATTTACCGATCGATCTACGTTCCCACCCTCATCTATGGTCATGAGCTTTGGGTTATGACCGAAAGAACGAGATCTCGGATACAAGCGGCTGAAATGAGTTTTCTCCGCAGGGTGTCTGGACTCTCCCTTAGAGATAGGGTGAGAAGCTCAGTCATCCGGGAGGGACTCGGAGTAGAGCCGCTGCTTCTCCACATCGAGAGGAGCCAGTTGAGGTGGCTCGGGCATCTGGTTAGGATGCCTCCTGGACGCCTCCCTGGTGAGGTGTTCCGGGCATGTCCCACCGGGAGGAGACCCAGAGGAAGACCCAGGACACGCTGGAGGGACTATGTTTCTCGGCTGGCCTGGGAACGCCTTGGGATTCCCCCAGAGGAGCTGCTCCAAGTGGCTGGGGAGAGGGAAGTCTGGGCCTCCCTACTTAGGCTGCTACCCCCGCGACCCGACCCCGGATAAGCGGACGGAAATGGATGGATGGATGGAAAATAATCAAAAATGCTATCTTTAGCATAAAAAGTAGCAGGGGAAAAATTAAATAGCAGAAAAATACGTTAAAAGTAGCAGAAAAAGCAGAAAGAAGCCCAATTTAGCAGAAAAAAAGCTGAAATTAGCTAAAAGAATAAAACTGCTGAAATTGGCACAAAGACGATAAAATAATAATAAAAAAATGCTAGGAAAATGCTAAAATGAGCATAAAGAAGCTAAAAGGAGCTGAAGTTAAAGCAAAGCTGAAGCAGAACAAAGGCTGAAATGAGCAGTAAAAGTTTATTAGCAGGACAAAGGATTTGAAGGATGTGAAGAGAGCTCCATGCATTTTCAATGAGAAAAAGCAAATACTGTATTTCAAAAAGTGACAAATGCACCAATACCAAAAGTCATCGCAGGAATGTCCTGGATGAGCTGAACTTTTTGATGAATGGAATGGGAATGTCACAAAAATGGCAGAATGAGTTATGTTCCAAAAAAATAACAGAAGAAAAATGTATCTCAATAGTGTGAATGCTTGATTATAGCACTCACACTATTAGAGTATGTTTCATGCAATTAATTGAAACTTGTTACAATGACTTGCAGTATGTGTTGAGTGTGATTTTTAGCTACTACCACATGAAGTTTTAGCTTAATATTAGTTAACCTGACATTTATAGACATACCGGTACTTGTTTGCCACGGTCACTTACTGTAGTTGTAGTGGCCATCTTGAAATTGGATGGCTCCAAAAGTTTATCAGTTTTAGATGTACCTAAAGATTATCTTCTGAACATTTTCAATAAAAGCCATCCAGTGGTTTAGGAGATGGCTAAAAGACTGAATGTTGACTCTTAACAGTTACTGCCAAAGTTTTAAGCAAACACTTTAAAGATGGGGTGACATCATGTTTGAACTTTTCATAAAATGGCTCAACTTATACAGTATATATATCTTTTATCATTAAACTATGTTCGTTTTTGCAAACAAAATGATAAATTAATGAAAATTCCTTTCAAAGTGAGTTTAAAATTAAAAACCGCGTTTCTCTCTGAAAAATCCGACTACACGCGAATGCAACTTTTGTGACGTAGGAAGCAGGACCGGCAGTCTGCGTCTGCCATTAGCGCATATTCATTCTCATCCAGATCGCCTTTTTTTTGTATAACTTGAAAAATGCCGGTTATGTTGCATTTGGGTGTTCTAATATCATCAGTGAACAAGTAAGACCTTCGTCAAAAATGGAATAAATAAAGCTGCCCCCCCTCGGACTGAGCTCCCTTGCTTCCTGAACAGGTAAGAGTTAAATACATACAGGTGCAGACCTAAACATGAACCTGCTGTTTCTGCTCATCTAACTTCCTTCTTCCCAAACTGAAGACAAATCGCTCAAATCTTAACTTAGATTGATCATTTTGTTGTTTTATTTCTTGTTCGCCATGAATATTTATATGGGGCATTCTAAAGACGTTCTCCTCGCAACATCACATATGTTGCATTTGCGTGTACTGTAGTCTGATTTTTCCGAGAGAAACGCGTTTTTTAATTTTAAACTCACTTTGAAAGGAATTTTCATTAATTTATCATTTTGTTTGCAAAAACGAACATAATTGGAGGATAAAAGATACAGTATATATGTTTAGCCATTTTATGAAAAGTTCAAACAGGATGTCACCCCATCTTTAAACACTGTTTTTGGCTTAAAGCTGCTATATGTAACTTTTCTAACAATATATTTTTAACATATTTCTTCACTCTGTCACTAGATTGATGTTAGAGAGGTAATCTCTGAAAAAAACTAAAAAAAAATATTGTCCCCTTGCTTCTCCAGGTGGTAAATAAGCATTTCTAAAAAGAAAAAGTGACCCGCCATTTTCCAGCCAATAAAAACAAAGTTTGTAACCAGCCAATAAAAACCGAGCTTGAATTTGAATCAGCCAATAAAAACAGAGCTTGAATTTGAATTTCAACAGACCACAAGGGGGCAGAGCCATATATGGCTCTGAGGGGGAGGGATCAGAATGCTTTGCTTGTTGAAATTTTTTCTAAGTGCTGATGTTCTACAGAAACTGCAGACTGAACCTTTAATATGTGTTTGTGAATTGTAGTGATACAACCCAGTGTCTGAAACTCTTAGGCAGGGGATAAAGATGTTAGTTTAAGAGCCAGCATTTATGATACAGAATGATTCTCAACTACTACCACACCAAATTTCACCTCAGTTTCTATTAAATTGACTGTGTTATCTCCACTTTTGTGTCTGGTAATGTTAATTAAATGCAACAGCTATTTTGAATTGGGGTGACTGTAAACGTTAACCAGTTGTAGATTTACATCTGATTACTTTCTGAAAGTTTCATTAAATTCTGTCCACTGGTTCATGTTATTTTTTGCTAACTAGCTAAGTTGACTCAAATTATAAGAAGGAATTAGCTTTAGCTACTAATCAACTAAACTTTGCTCAATATCAGTAAAATTGACTGAATTATAACACTTCTTCTGTTTGCCATTGTTGCTTAACTATGACAGAATATGACTTATTTTATAAAGTAACCAGTGGTAGATGTAGATCATGTTATTAATTTGTAAATGTTTTGTAAAAAGTCTGTTCTGTTATTTATGAGATACAATAACCACAGACAAAGGCAAAAGCATCATCGTCCTTTACCTTTTGGAGACAGGTGGAAAATACATCTGGTACACCACAGCATTAGGGTTGCTCTGGTTTACCAGGAATGTATATCCAAAAACAACTTGCTTGCATACTCAAACATTCACTCACAACCAGACCCATCTCTAATGTCTGACTCACCTTTCACTCAGACAGCAGAATGAGAAAGCTCTTTGCTTCTGTCAGGTATGGCAGAGGTGTGTTCTGAAATCTTTCTCTGTTAATAAACTTGCCCTTTTTCCAGTTAATGGCCTGTCTTTCTACCTCCATGAGCTCTGACTGATCTCTGTGAACCTTTCATCAGTTTAGAAGTTCTCTCGCTCCTCCTCCTCATGTCACATCTATCACTCAATCTTATGGCCATCTTTTCCCAATCTCTATGCTTTTCTGTCAGTCTCAGCTTTTGAATAGTTTCTAGACAAGTCATGTGAAAATATTTGTGCGCTAAATTCAGTAGCTTCAAACTATGGGTGTCCACTGCAGTTATTGATGGATTTATTGGAGAAAGGTGTGACTGAGATCGTCTGGAAGAAAATGTCATTGATGATTGAAATCAAACCTTTATCCTTGTGTGCTCACTGTGTGTGGCAGGTGGCAGGTGTCTCCCACTAAACTGAAGAATGTCTGTCTGTGCATACTGTGCATCTTTAGTCCTTAAATTAATAAAATAAATGAGAAAAATAACAAATGTTTTGCAAAAACTCGAATGTGTAGTGATAAAATTAGCATAAATAAATACATTGAGTCATTTATAAACTGCTATTAACACAACAAAGTTAAATTAGGTCTTCTGGAGGGTTTCTTTTTTTGTTAAGACGTTTCGTCCTTCCATAGGACTTCATCAGAAACCATCTTATCATCAGCAAACTGGTTGGCCCACTATGTGAGTGTGATGCTTGTGGGATTAAAGGTATTGTGACATGATGTTGGAAATTTGCATATTTGTCAGAACATATATATCTTATATCATTGAGCTCTGTTCGTTTTTGCAAAATAAATTATAAATATATTAAAATTTTATTCTAAATTATGCTAATTTTTTCTCTGGTACTTGCTGGGATACGCCCCTAAAATTCTGCGCATTTCCGCAATACGTCATCACATCAGTGTGACGTGACAACGGGAAGAAGGCAGAGCCTTGCCCGTTTGTTTGGTGTGTTAACTGCTTGCCATACAGATTCATTTCCTGAAGGATCGCCTCTTTTATTTGTGTAACTTGAAAAATGCCGTCACGTTGTAGCGCATTTGTGTGTTCTAATATCAGCAGTGAACAAGTGAGCCTTCACAAATTTCCAAAAGATGAGAAACTTCGACAAGAATGGACCAGACAAGGACCGGTGTTCCAGGAGTCGTATGTCTGCAGCGACCATTTCACTGCCGATTGTTTTCAGGAAAGACCTGGTATAAAAGAATCTTTAGGATTACCAGTAAGATTCAGAAGACTTTTAAAACCGGATGCTATTCCTACTATTTTTAAAAGAAAATCTACAGAAGAAAGTCCCACAGCTACCACGTCAAAACAACGCAGGGACCATCGGAAGACTGTCCAGGAGATGAGTAAGTCTTTGTGTAAACATAATCGGAGGTGTGTAGTGTTTTAGATTATAAACTATTTATTTTACGTGAGTTCATGTTGTTTTACTTTATAAACTGTGAGTGTATAAAGCCAATTATCACGGCAGATTATTTTTGTTCGCTGCTAACAGGCTAGCCGAATCAGATAGCTAACACAATAGCCGAGATACAGGCCACGTTGCTATGTATGTATTTTTAAATTATGTCTGCGCGATCAGGTAACATCTGTAGTTTCTTTTTATTCGGGGAGGGTTTATTAATGAGAGTTTTGGATGATTTACTGTCTTAAAATTATATATCTCAGAGACGCGACACCAGGAATAAGCCGACATAGCAGCTAACAAATATTAGCCGAGATACCCGAGCAAACACGTTGCTATGTATGTATTTTTAAATTATGTCTGCGCGATCAGGTAACATCTGTAGTTTCTTTTTATCCGGGGAGGGTTTATTAATGAGAGTTTTGGATGATTTACTGTCTTAAAATGATATATCGCTGACGCGACAGGGAATAAGCCGAGATAGCAGCTAACACACTAGCCGAGATACAGGCCACGTTGCTATGTATGTATTTTTAAATTATGTCAGCGCGATCAGGTAACATCTGTAGTTTCTTTTTATTCGGGGAGGGTTTATTAATGAGAGTTTTGGAAGATTTACTGTCTTAAAATGATATATCTCAGACGTGACCGGTGTCAGGGACTCTGTTAGCCAAGATAGCTTCTAAGAAACATTAGCCGAGAGCCCGGAGCAAACACGTAGCTATGTATGTATTTTTAAATTATGTCTGCGCGATCAGGTAACATCTGTAGTTTCTTTTTATTCGGGGAGGGTTTATTAATGAGAGTTTTGGATGATTTACTGTCTTAAAATTATATATCTCAGAGACGCGACACCAGGAATAAGCCGACATAGCAGCTAACAAATATTAGCCGAGATACCCGAGCAAACACGTTGCTATGTATGTATTTTTAAATTATGTCTGCGCGATCAGGTAACATCTGTAGTTTCTTTTTATCCGGGGAGGGTTTATTAATGAGAGTTTTGGATGATTTACTGTCTTAAAATGATATATCGATGACGCGACAGGGAATAAGCCGAGATAGCAGCTAACACACTAGCCGAGATACAGGCCACGTTTCTATGTATGTATTTTTAAATTATGTCAGCGTGATCAGGTAATATCTGTAGTTTCTTTTTATTCGGGGAGGGTTTATTAATGAGAGTTTTGGAAGATTTACTGTCGTAAAATGATATATCTCAGACGTGACCGGTGTCAGGGACTCTGTTAGCCAAGATAGCTTCTAAGAAACATTAGCCGAGAGCCCGGAGCAAACACGTAGCTACTGTATGTATGTATTTTTAAATTATGTCTGCGCGATCAGGTAACATCTGTAGTATCTTTTTATCCGGGGAGGGTTTATTAATGAGAGTTTTGGATGATTTACTGTCTTAAAATGATATATCTCAGACGTGACCGGTGTCAGGGACTCTGTTAGCCAAGATAGCTGCTAAGAAACATTAGCCGAGAGCCCGGAGCAAACACGTAGCTATGTATGTATTTTTAAATTATGTCTGCGCGATCAGGTAACATCTGTAATTTCTTTTTATTCAGGGAGTGTTTATTAATGAGAGTTTTGGAAGATTTACTGTCTTAAAATGATATATCTCAGACGCGATCGGACATGCTCCGCCATTATTATTTAAATGCACGTTGGAGCGTGCCTTCCCGTTGTCACGTCAAGATGACGTTTTTTGTGGAAACGCACAGATTTTTAGGGGCGTATCCCAGAGAAAAAAACTACCATAACTTGGAATAAATTTTTAATATATTTATAATTTATTTTGCAAAAACGAACAGAGCTCAATGATATAAGATATATATGTTCTGACAAATATGCAAATTTCCAACATCATGTCACAATACCTTTAAGTTGTTTTGTGACTCCTCAGACTCATGAAATCCTTTGTATGAAGGATGAAACATCTCAACAACAACAAAAAAAGAAACTGTCCAGATGACCTGACTGAACTTTGTTGAATTTTTTAACCTGGATTATCGAGCATGAACTTTCATTTCATTTCATTTCATTTATTCATTCATTCATTTTAAAATACTTTTTTTTTTTTACAAGCCCAAAACCAGAAAAGTTGGCACGTTGTGCAAATCGCAAATAAAAACAGAATACAATGACTTGCAAATCTTTTTCAACCCATATTCAACTGAATAGAATGCAAAGACAATATATTTAATGTTCGAACGGAGAAACTTTATTTTGTTTTGCAAATAACCATTAACTTAGAATTCAATGGCAGCAACACATTGCAAAAAAGTTGGCACAGGGACATATTTACCACTGTGTTACATCGCCTTTCCTTTTAACAACACTCAGTAAACGTTTGGGAACTGAGGAGACCAATTTTTGAAGCTTTTCAGGTGGAATTCTTCCCCATTCTTGCTTGATGTACAGCTTAAGTTGTTCAACAGTCCGGGGTCTCCGTTGTCGTATTTTACGTTTCATAATGCGCCACACATTTTCAATGGGGGACAGGTCTGGACTGCAGGCAGGCCAGGGGAGGACCCGCACTCTTTTGCTACGAAGCCACGCTGTTGTAACACGTGCAGAATGTGGCTTGGCATTGTCTTGCTGAAATAAGCTGGGGCGTCCATGAAAAAGACGTCGCTTGGATGGCAGCATATGTTGCTCCAAAACCTGTATGTACCTTTCAGCATTAATGGTGCCTTCACAGATGTGTAAGTTACCCATGCCTTGGGCACTAATGCACCCCCATACCATCACAGATGCTGGCTTTTGAACTTTGCGCCTATAACAGTCCTGATGGTTCTTTTCCTCTTTGGTCCGTAAGACACGACGTCCACAGTTTCCAAAGACAATTTGAAATGTGGACTCATCAGACCACAGAACACTTTTCCACTTTGCATCAGTCCATCTCAGATGAGCTCGGGCCCAGCAAAGCCGGCGGCGTTTCTGGATCTTGTTGATGAATGGCTTTTGCTTTGCATAGTAGAGCTTTAACTTGCACTTACAGATGTAGCGACGAACTGTAGTTACTGACAGTGGTTTTCTGAAGTATTCCTGAGCCCATGTGGTGATATCTTTTACACACTGATGTCGGTTTTTGATGCAGTACCGCCTGAGGGATCGAAGGTCACGGGCATTCAATGTTGGTTTTCGGCCTTGCCCCTTACGTGTAGTGATTTCTCCAGATTCTCTGAACCTTTTGATGATATTACGGACCGTAGATGGTGAAATTCCTAAATTCCTTGCAATAGCTCGTTGAGAAAAGTTGTTCTTGAACTGTTCGACAATTTGCCCACGCATTTGTTCACAGAGTGGTGACCCTCGCCCCATCCTTCTATGTGGATGACTGAGCATGTCAAGGAAGCTGCTTTTATACCCAATCATGGCACCCACCTGTTCCCAATTTGCATGTTCACCTGTGGGATATTCCAAATAAGTGTTTGATGAGCATTCCTCAAATTTCTCTGTCTTCTTTGTCACTTGTGCCAGCTTTTTTGAAACATGTTGCAGGCATCAAATTCCAAATGAGCTAATAATTGCAAAAAATAACAAAGTTTACCAGTTCGAACGTTAAGTATGTGGTCTTTGCAGTGTGTTCAATTGAATATAGGTTGAAAAAGATTTGCAAGTCATTGTATTCTGTTTTTATTTGCGATTTCCACAACGTGCCAACTTTTCTGGTTTTGGGCTTGTACAATAAAACACAATTAATACACAAATCAAAATGAAAAGAAGCAGAAGAAGAATAAATCTTATGATGTCTGCTCCTTTTTTCCTCAAAAGATTGAAAACAAAATATAATATAAAATAAAAGCAATACTAAAAAGAAAAATACGTCAGCTCAAACAGCAGTTTCTTTAAATTAAATTATACTTGATCATATATCTTCAAAAAACTAGTTTTAACCTTTCTCTTAAATATACACAGAGATCTGATATTTTTAAAGTCATACTCTAAACCATTCCATAAACCTATACCCTGGATTGAAGTACATCTTTCCTTCAAACAGGTTCGAAACCGTGGCTTCACAAACAGTTCTATCCCCTTTAAAAAATAATAACTCTCTCTTTTAACAAAGTTAATTTGAATGTTAGAAGGTAATATGTTTTTGTGGGCCTTATACATAAATATTAAAATGTGATAATCAACCAATTCATAGAATTTCAAAATTTTCAATTTACAAAACAATATATTTGATGGATGGGTGTAATCTTTTCTAGCGATAATTCTTATAGCTCTTTTTTGTAAAATAAAGACGGATTTGTGATTGTCTTACAAGCTTTACCCCAAACTTCAATACAGTAAATCAAATGAGGAAGAATTAATGTATTATAAAACAAAAACAGGGCTTTGTCATTAAATAACTCCTTCACTTTATATAGTATTCCAATAGATTTTGAGATTTTTGTTCTTAAGTAATTAATGCGAGTTCTCCATGAAAGCTTGTCATCAATGATGACACCCAAAAATTTCACCTCACTGACTTTACCGATCTCAATACCATTTACTTTAAGTGAAAGATTACCATCAGTCTTCGTATTACTGAATATCATGTAATTAGTTTTCTCTAAATTCAATGACAAGTTTGTTTTGTTGAAACCAATGTTGTATTCTTTCAAATTCTGTCTGTACTATGTTCAACATTGTTTTTATATATTTTCCTGAATAAAAAAATGTTGTATCATCAGCAAATTAAATACATCCAAAAAGTTCTGATGCATTAACTAAGTCATTCACATATAAATTAAACAACTTAGGTCCCAGTACGGAACATTGAGGGACTCCACATATTACCAAATTTAGATCTTACACCATTCATTTCTACAAACTGTTTCCTATTATTCAAGTAGCTAGATACCCACTGAAGTGCATGACCTCTCAGACCATATCTACTGTACTTAGCTTTTCTAGAAGATACTGTACTGTGATCAATGGTGTCAAAGGCCTTCTTTAAATCTACATAAATACTGACACAATGTTGGTGTCGATCAATTGCAGTTGTTATGTGTTCTATTAATTCCATAATAGCCATTGATGTGGAACTGTTAGCTCTGAACCTATACTGACTGCTACTTAAGACACTTTGTTTCTCTATAAATTGATCTAGTCTGGTAACAAATAATCTCTCCAGGATTTTTGAAAATTGTGGTAACAATGATATTGGTCTATAATTTTCGAATACATGTTTCTCACCATTTTTAAAAATCGGAATCACCTTAGCTGTTTTCATATTGTCGGGGAATATACCAGTTGAAAGTGATAAATTACAGATGTATGGTTCAATCACATAACCAATTATATTTTTTACAAGCATAATGTCCATGTCAACCCAGTCTTTTGATCTCTTATCAGCAATTTTTTTTACCATATTCAGTATTTCTTCTTTGTCAGTCTCAACAAGAAGCATACTATTGGTGCAATTTGTAACTGTGTGGTTTACAATCGCATCAGTTTTTGGTATTTTTGCTGCAAGACTTGGGCCAATATTCACAAAATATTCATTAAATCCATCCACTATTTCACTCTGGTCATACATTTCATTTCCGTCCTTTACAAAATACTTAGGAGTACATGTTCTTGTTTTCTGATTTTTCAAGACACCATTTATTATTCTCCATGTGTCTTTCATATTTCCATTACTTTTATCTAATAACTCACTATAATATTCCTTCTTGCGTTTTCTCATTATCCATACCAACTTGTTTTTGTATTTCTTATATCTCTCTTCTGTTTCTTTTGTTCTTAATTTCAAGAAGCATGAGTACAAGTTGTTCTTTTTTTATACATGCATTTCTTAACCCTTTTGTCATCCAAGGTTTATCAACAACGCCTCGTTTTATAATTTTTTTGTTGCACACAATTTTTTCATACAGACCTACTAATATATTCATAAATACATCATATGCTCTATTCACGTCACTAACACACACATCTTTCCAATTTTGCTTTAACAAATCCATCCATCCATCCATTTTCTTCCGCTTATCCGGGGTCGGGTCGCGGGGGTAGCAGCCTAAGTAGGGAGGCCCAGACTTCCCTCTCCCCAGCCACTTGGAGCAGCTCCTCTGGGGGAATCCCAAGGCGTTCCCAGGCCAGCCGAGAAACATAGTCCCTCCAGCGTGTCCTGGGTCTTCCTCTGGGTCTCCTCCCGGTGGGACATGCCCGGAACACCTCACCAGGGAGGCGTCCAGGAGGCATCCTAACCAGATGCCCGAGCCACCTCAACTGGCTCCTCTCGATGTGGAGAAGCAGCGGCTCTACTCTGAGTCCCTCCCGGATGACTGAGCTTCTCACCCTATCTCTAAGGGAGAGTCCAGACACCCTGCGGAGAAAACTCATTTCAGCCGCTTGTATCCGAGATCTCGTTCTTTCGGTCATAACCCAGAGCTCATGACCATAGATGAGGGTAGGAACGCAGATTGATCGGTAAATTGAGAGCTTTGCCTTTTGGCTCAGCTCTCTCTTCACCACGACAGACCGGTAAAAAAATTGCTGATAAGAGATCAAAAGACTGGGTTGACATGGACATTATGCTTGTAACAAATCATTTTTTAATTTATCCAAGGATTTTTTTGACGTGTTTATCATCTTTTTCTTGTTTGTGTCTATTTTTGTACTACGTTGGTCGTTTTGTAAATTGTGAAGACAGGTAAATGGTCACTTACATCTGTAGTCAGAATGCCACTTATGTCTTTATTTATTATGTTTGTAAAAATGTTGTCAATTGTTGTGGCGCTATGAGATATTATTCTTGTAGGTTTTGTTATCAATGGTTGAAGATTTTTGTTGTACATTGAATTTATAAATGTACCAATGTTATTTGCATCTGTTTTGATACCCAGATCAATGTTATAGTCTCCACACAAAAATACTGTCTTATTTGATGCCTTTTCCAGTAACTTCATGATGTGATCAGTGAATAGCTCTATATCTGAGTCTTGTGGTCGATATACGCAACTTATTAATATATTTTTTGAATTGCTATTTTGTATTTCAATTGTTATTATTTCAATAATATTATCTACTACTACTGACATTTCATTATTTTTTTTACAGTTGATTTCTTTATTAACATATATAGCTACTCCACCTCCTCTTCCTTTGATTCTGTTCATATGGTAAAATTCGTAGTCATCAATATACACGTCATTCATATTTCCTTCTTTAAGCCATGTTTCCGTGAGTGCTATTATATTAAGGTTCCTATGTAATTGTTTTAAATAATCAATTATTTTACATACATTTTTATTTATACTTCTACTATTTGTTTGAATAATAGAAAGGTCATTTGTTGTTGTTTTTATATTATTAAATTGTTCTTCATTCTTCAAATTGTTCTTCATTCTTCGCCACATAAGTCATTCACAGTCATTGTTCATTGAAAAGAAATTGAAATCCATTTGGTCATCTAAATCATATATTTTGTAATCTGAGTCATTCATATATATTCATAGTTTTTCATTCTCTTTTCTTGTCCACTTATTTTATTACAGTTAGGCTTAGTCATTTTACTTGTAAATTTATCTCTTCCTATACTCCTCTAAGTGCTTCTAAATCTTTCAGATCCTTTAATATTTTAGTTTTTGAATTTTCCCCAACTTTGATCCAAATGTTCCCATTACGTTTACGTTAGGGATGCACCGATTTCAAGTTTCTGGCCGATCACCGATTACCGATTTTTAGAAAGTCTGACCTGCCGATTCCGATTTTGGCCGATACCAATTTTCAGGTGTTAAAAGGTCAAAATGCACCCTAAATTTTCAGGATTTTCCAACCTTTGCTGAGGCAGATAAAATCGGTAGATAAAATCGGCTTCTCATTTAAAGATCGGCCGATCACCGATCTCCCCAAATTAAGGAAATCGGAGCCGATCGATCGGCCGGCCGATTTATCGGTGCATCCCTAGTTTACGTGTCCATGTTGCTATTATTTTTTTCGTTTTTTTCAGTGACCTTGCCTCACGTGCAATGCTACTGTTTTTCTTTGTTAGGTGTTCATTAATGAAGACGTTTGTCCCCTTCAATTTTCTTGCTTGCACCATCAGATTATTTTTTGTTTTCCTGCTAATAAATCTAACCACAATACAGTAGATGGTTTGCTTTTTTTTGACTTGTTGGGCAGGGTGTGGCAGGTGGAAATGTCCTCAGGTTTGATGTTAAAGTCTTTCTTTTGTAAAAAAGACACAGCCTGTTGCTCCAAGCTGAGTAGGTCTTGTTGGGGAGAATCTTCTGTGTTCCCTCCACTTGCCACGGCTCGGGCATAGGTTCTGTGTTTTACCTCAAGTCCAGTTATGACCAAATCATATCTCCGTGTGCTGTTCGAGTTTGTCCACTCTTTTCTCTAGTTCTTTTACTTTAATGTCTCTTTCATTTAGAGCTACTTTCAGCTGTTTCACTGCCTTAATAAGTTTAAAAAGAAGTTCTTGCTGCAAAGTCAACTTTGAAAGTTCAGCACTCATGTAGTTGAGTGAGTCCTTTATCTCCTCCATATCATTTGTGTTGCTTCCCTGCCCGGCTCCCGCGCGTTTCGGCATCGCTCACCTGGATGGGTCTCCACTAACTGTCTCTGTTCGCTGCAGGTGTTCTATCCTGTTCACCAGCGCGTGGCAGCG